>JBBPBX010034543.1:0-23302 GCA_038048925.1 Garcialebias charrua
CAGAGTAACTTTATTGTCATTTGCACCGCATGTGGTACATGTGATGAAATGAGATTATGTACACAGGGTCCCAGTTACATCCAACAACAAAATGTAAGAGAAAAACAGTAATATCATGATGTCCATGATAACGATTAGCATGTCCACGCTAACAATGAGGAAGTCCACGCTAACAATTACCAAGTCCACGCTAACAATTAACAAGTCCACGCTAACAATTAACAAGTCCACGCTAACAATTAACAAGTCCACGCTAACAATTAACAAGTCCACGCTAACAACGAGCATGTCCACACTAACAACGAGCATGTCCACACTAACAACGAACTAGCCTGGCCCTCGCCTTCCTGCACAGCTCCGCTCAATTCTCATTTCCCTTCACTGCACAGTCTGGGATTCCTCCCATAGACAACGATTTCTCCGGCCGATTTTTGACCGGACCAATCAGAGAGCAGAAGGCGGAGTTTTGAACGACGTCGACTGACGTCGTCATTCAAAATGGCTGCCGCCACGAAGGAATTTTCAATAAAACAAGGTAAAAAACTATTATTTCTCTGCTGAGAAAAAATATATTTCATAGCTGACGTTATATCAGAAGTGTTCCTGAGCAATCAGAGAGCAGAAGGCGGAGTTTTGAACGATGTCGACTGACGTCGTCATTCAAAATGGCTGCCGCCACGAACGAATTTTCATCAAAACAAGGTAAAAAACTATTATTTCTCTGCTGAGAAAAAATATATTTCATAGCTGACGTTATATCAGAAGTGTTCCTGAGCTTAACAGTTCCTAAATCAATTCACGAAATGGTCAAATCTGCTGGATATTAAATAGTTTCGGTTTGATATTTTCCAAACAGCCTCGGGTGCGCTACGAAAATAAATGATAAAAAATCGAATTTTATCTCAAATGTTTCATCTAGGCCAACAGTCAGTAAATTAAAGACATATAATTACACACTGGTGGCAGAAAAAATATCCACCGAGTGGTTTCTGAGCAATTTATCTGATAGCCTGGACCTCGCCAGGCTAAACTAACAAAACTCTGCCTCCTGTTCTCTGATTGGTCCATTCAAAAATCTCCAGGAGAAATCGTTTTCTATGGCAGAGATGCCAGACCCTAGTCCAAAGCGAAGTGAAGGACAAGGGTCTGGTTTAAACCAGGCTAACAACGAACAAGTCCACCCTAACAACGAACATGTCTGCCTTACAACGAACATGTCCGCCCTAACAACGAACATGTCCTCCCTAACGACGAACGTGTTCGCCCTAACGACGAACATGTCCACTCTAACAACGAACAAGTCCACTATAACAACGAACATGTCCACCTTACAACGAACATGTCCACGCTAACAACGAACATGTCCACCTTACAACGAACATGTCCACGCCGACAACGAGCATGTCCACGCCGACAACGAGTATATCCACGCCGACAACGAGCATGTCCATGCCGACAACGAGCATGTCCACGCTGTCAAGGAGCATGTCCACGCTGTCAAGGAGCATGTCCACGCTGTCAACGAGCATGTCCACGCTGTCAACGAGCATGTCCACGCTGACAACGAGCATGTCCACGCTGACAACGAGCATGTCCACGCTGACAACGAGCATGTCCACGCTGACAACGAGCATGTCCACGCTGACAACGAGCATGTCCACGCTGACAACGAGCATGTCCACGCTGACAACGAGCATTTCCACGCTGACAACGAGCATTTCCACACTGACAACGAGCATTTCCACACTGACAACGAGCATTTCCACACTGACAACGAGCATTTCCACACTGACAACGAGCATGTCCACGCCGACAACGAGCATTTCCACACTGACAATAAGCATTTCCACACTGACAATAAACGTGTCCACGCTGACAATGAGCATAATGGCCTGGGTTAGAGTTGGAGTAGAGGGGAAACTGGTACAATGCCAGCCTTTGCTCCTTCTCTTTCCTTTTTAAGTACACTTTAGAACAACACTCACCAACAGTACATTTGGGGACGGGGGTGTGTGTGTCGGGGTCTTGATTTGTTAATTTCAATTTTATTTATTTATGTATTTATTTATATATATATATATATATATATATATATATATATTATTTATTTATTTTTCTCTTACCCCCCTGGTTGCCTGGCGGACATTCTGGGGGTGGGCCGTCAGGGGTTGTCCTGGGATGTGGGGGGGTTCGGGGCCTGGGGGTTCGTCGTGGGCGGGGCTGGCAGTGCGCTCCCCCTGGGGCTGCTTGGACTCGGGTGTCCTGTCCTGTCGGCAGGGAGCGGGTTGGGCCGAATCTTGGATGTCTGCTACTCTCCACTCCAGAATGAATGGGCCTACCTCCTGGGTTTGGATGTGGGCTGCCCCATGTAGGGGGCAGGTACATGTCTTGGACCTAGGGGGTATAGAGTGTGCATCGGGATTATGAATGGAACGTGTCGTTATTGTTTGTCTTTCTGTGAGTGAGGGTGAGGATGAGGGTGGGTCTGAATGAGTGTGTCTGTCTGTGTATGAATGTTTAAGTGTCAGACTGGGACCTGGATTGCCCACTCTCTGATACTTCTGAGGCTACTTAGTGTCGCGCTCCTGCCACGTGGCCCCCTGGTGGGTGTTCCTTTGCCTGCGGGCGTGCTTGGGGCCCTCACTATCTGGGGTTGGGCGCTTGGGCGTTTGTCGGCTCGGCCTGGTGGCTGCCTGGTGGGGCTCGTGTCCTCTGGTCCTGTCGGGTCTGGGCCTGAGGGGTGGGCGTCCCCGGTGCCCGGGCCTCGGTGACCGGCCCTGGGGCTACGTCGGTGCAGCGGGCTCCGGCGGGGGCCTGTGAATTTGTCGCGTTTGACCCCGGGGGGTCATTGTATGTGGTCGCTGGTGGGATTCGTCCGGTTCTTCCCCTTGGTCGGATCTGGGGAGTGGGCGAGTGGCTCGTCCTGTTCGGGTGGCCCTGGGGACTCTGGGCTCGGGGTCCTTCCTGGGGTCTTGGGCTTTGATCGCCCCTTCGTCTGCCTCGGGCTTTGGGGGGACGGATCTCTGATGCTTCACAGTCGCTACTAAATGTTCTATTGGAGGAACCTTATTCACTTATGCATGCTCACAACCACACACAAATGGATGCAGGGATGTATATGTAGATATATGCAGATATGTAGATGGGTATATGAATGAATATAAATGTATATGTATGTATACTGTATATATATTTGTAGGTATGGGTATGTGTATTTATAGAAATCTACTGCAAGGTCATGAATATTATTAGTCTTTATGCATGTATGTTTCGTTGCTGTGTTCTGTCATGTGCTTTGCACGTTTGCAGGATTGCGGACGGAGGTTGGGTGTGTTTTCCTTGTGCTCTTTTTGTGGATAATTGTTGTCTTGTTGTCTTACTTTCTCTTTTCTTTCCCTCTATAAAAAAAAATAAAAAAAAATACATATTGGAGTGAGAGGATGGCTATAAGGTGAGAAGGGAGGCCATCTATAAATGAAAAAAAAAAAAACAACGATCATGACCACGCTAACAACGAGCATGTCCACGCTGTCAACTAGCATGTCCACGTTGTCAACGAGCATGTCCACGTTGTCAACGAGCATGTCCACGTTGTCAACGAGCATGTCCACGCTGTCAACGAGCATGTCCACGCTGTCAACGAGCATGTCCACGCTGACAACGAGCATGTCCACGCTGACAACGAGCATGTCCACGCTGACAACGAGCATGTCCACGCTGACAACGAGCATGTCCACGCTGACAACGAGCATTTCCACGCTGACAACGAGCATTTCCACACTGACAATAAGCATTTCCACACTGACAATAAGCATTTCCACACTGACAATAAACGTGTCCACGCTGACAATGAGCATGTCCACACTGACAATGAACGTGTCCATGCTAACAATTAGCATGTCCACGCTAACAATTAGCATGCCCACACTAACAATTAGCATGCCCACGCTACCAATTAGCATGCCCACGCTAACAATGAACTTGTCCACTCTAACAATGAACTTGTCCACGCCAACAATGAACTTGTCCACGCCAACAATGAACTTGTCCACGCTAACAATGAACTTGTCCACGCCAACAATGAGCATGTCCACGCTGACAATGAGCATGTCCACGTTGACAATGAGCACGTCCACGTTGACAATGAGCATGTCCACGAAGACAATGAACTTGTCCACCCTAACGACGAACATGTCCATGCTGACAATGAGCATGTCCACGCTGACAATGAGCATGTCCACGCTGACAATGAGCATGTCCACGTTGACAATGAGCACGTCCACGAAGACAATGAACTTGTCCACGCTAACAATGAACTTGTCCATGCTAACAATGAGCATGTCCATGCTGACAATGAGCATGTCCATGCTAACAATGAGCATGTCCATGCTGACAATGAGCATGTCAACGTTGACAATGAACTTGTCCACGCTAACAATGAACTTGTCCACCACGCTAACAATGAGCATGTCCATGCTAACAATGAGCATGTCCATGCTAACAATGAGCATGTCCATGCTAACAATGAGCATGTCCATGCTAACAATGAGCAAGTCCACGCTAATGATTAGCATGTCCACGTTTGACAATTAGCATGTCCTTGTTTGACAATGAGCATGTCCACGCTAACAATTAGCATGTCCATGCTAATAATTAGCATGTCCATGCTAACAGTTCTCCAAAATTCTTGAGAAATTATTTGTGTCCAGACTAGACAATTTTATTGGTAAACATATCATCTTGAGTAGTGATCAGTATGGGTTCAGATCGAATAATTCAACATGCCTGGCTCTTATGGACTTGATGGAACAGGTTACTACAGCGATAGATGAGAAGAAATATTGTGTTAGTCTATTTGTTGATTTAAAAAAGGCTTTTGACACCATTGATCATACTATTTTGATTGAAAAATTGAAACAATATGGTATTAGAGGTCAAGCCATACAGTGGATATCTAGTTACTTAAAAGATAGAAAACAGTTTGTACAGATCGAAGATATTAGATCTCATCTATCCAATGTGTCATGTGGAGTACCGCAGGGTTCAGTTCTTGGGCCTAAGCTGTTCATATTGTATGTAAACGATTTAGTTAAGGTGTCTAGTATCCTTAAGTGTGTTTTATTTGCAGACGATACTACTTTCCTTTGTTCTGGTAAAGACCTGAATCATATGTTCGAATTAATGAGGTTAGAGTTTGCAAAAATTCAAACTTGGTTTAAATTAAATAAATTATCATTGAACATTGAAAAAACTAACTATATGATATTTAGTAAAAAAAAGCCAACTGTAGATTTTCTATTCAAAATTGATGATGTGGAGATACGTAGAGTGAGTGAAGTAAAGTTCTTGGGAGTGATTATTGATGATAAATTGACATGGAAAAAACATATCAATGTTGTAAGAACTAAAATCTCTAAATCTATGGCAGTGCTGTATAAAGTACGGGAATTTTTGACTGACAAGGCATTGTGTTTGCTGTACAATACGATTGTTGTGCCACATCTGATTTATTGTGTTGGTATCTGGGGTACAGCTTGTAAAACAACAACCAAGCCTATTTTTATTTTACAAAAAAGAGTAATAAGAGTGATCTCAAGAAAGCATTATCGTCATCCTTCAAGTATTTTGTTTTATCAACTGAAAATTCTTAAGTTTTTTGATTTGGTGGATTACAATGTTCTATTGCTGATGTACAGGGCTCAGAATCAAAATTTACCGTCAAACATACAAGTGAATTTTGTTAAAAGAAATAGTTGTTATAATTTAAAGGGAACAGATATTTTTGTAAAGAAGAGGTATAGAACAAGTTTAAAGGGTAGGTCTACGTTAATGAAGGGAATTAGTTTATGGAATAGTTTGGACGATGATGTAAAAAAGGAGAAATCATTAGTTGTATTCAAGAAAAAGATAAAGAATGTTTTGCTGATGAGATATATATAAGTTTTGCTGATATTTAGAAATTATATTGAAAAATTGTGATAATTTTGTGGTTTATTGTATTGTGTATTTTTTGAATTGATTGTTTTGATTTGATATAGTTAAGAAGGGGCAGAAATGATAAGAATTTATTCTTCTTCTGCTGCCTTTCATTTTATAGTTATTTTATTTAATTGTTTTGAATATGTCTTGTTTTAATTGAAATGAAATGAATGAATAAACAAACAAACAAACAAACAATGAGCAAGTCCACGCTAATGATTAGCATGTCCACGCTGACAATGAGCATGTCCACGCTAACAATGAGCATGTCCATGCTAATAATTAGCAGCTAAACTTCAGCCTGGATGTCTGATTGATTTGCTCACTGCCTGGGTGCGCTAACTGTCTTTCATCCATTTTATCGGTTGGCATCTTAGTGCTAAATTCTGTTTGGAGGATGTTGATCCAGTTGTTTCTTTTAGAAGCCGAACCCAGGCCTACCTCACTGATTGGTTTGTTTTAGTTCGTTATATCTTTATCCGCCTCAGAATCAGCTGGAGTTTAGCCATTGGTTAAATCGGACATAATTCGGCTACCTCTTCAGGAGTGTCTCATTATGGTCATAAACTAAAAACATTAATAAGAAGAGTTTAAATACAATACTAGCTTTGACCTAATATTTGCTTTCATGTATAGTGGGTCAAAAAGTATTTATTCAGCCACTGATTGTGCAAGTTCTCCTACTTAAAAAGATGAGAGGTCTGTAATTTTCATCATAGGTACACTTCAATTGTGAGAGACAAAATTAGGAAAAAATAATCCAGGAAATGACATGGAGGATTTTTAAAGAATTTATTTGTAAATTATGGTGAAAAATAAGTATTTTGTCAATAACAAAAAAGTTCAACTCAGTACCTTGTAACATAACCTTTTTTGGCAACGACAAAGGTCAAACGTTTCCTTTAAGTCTTCACCACTGTAGCTGGTATTTTTGGCCCATTCCTTTGTGCCGATCTCCTCTAGAGCAGTGATGTTTTGGGGCTGTCGCTGGACAACACGGACTTTCAACTCTGTCCACAAATTTTCTATGGGGTTGAGGTCTGGATACTGGCTAGGCCACTTCAGGACCTTGAAATGCTTTTTACGGAGCCACTCCTTCGTTGCCCGAGCTGTGTGTTTGGAATCATTGTCATGCTGGAAGACCCAGCCATGTTCCATCTTCAATGCTCTCACTGATGGAAGGAGGTTTTAGCTTAATATCTCATGATACATGGCCCCGTTCATTCTTCCCTTAACACGGATCAGTTGTCCTGTCCACTTTGCACAAAAACAGCCCCAAAGCATGACGTTTCCACCCCCATGCTTCACAGTAGGTATGGTGTTCTTGGGATGAAACTCAGCATTCTTCTTCCTCTAAACATGACGAGATGAGTTTTTACCAAAAAGATCTATTTTGGTTTCATCTGACCACATTAAATTCTCCCAATCCACTTCTGGATCATCCATATGTTCTCTGACAAACTTGACAAGTCTGAACATGTACTGGCTTAAGCAGGGGGACACGCCTGGCACTGCAGGATTTGAGTCCCTCTCTGTGTAGTGTGTAGTCTTTGCTACTTTGGTCCCAGCTCTCTGCAGGTCATTCATCAGGTCCCTCTGTATAGGTAGTTCTGGGATTTTTGTGCACCGTCCTCATGATCATTTTGACCCCAGGGGATGAGATCCTGCATGGGGCCCCAGATTGAGGGAGATTATCAATGGTCTTGTATGTCTTCCATTTTCTTACAATTGCTCCCACGGTTGATTTATTCACAACAACCTGCTGCCTATTGTAGATTCACTCTTCCCAGCCTGCTGCAGGTCTACCATTTTCTTCCTGGTGCCTTTCGACAGCTCTTTGGTCTTGGCCATGGTAGAGTTTGGAGTCTGACTGTTTGAGGCTGTGGACAGGAGACTTTGATACAGATAACGAGGTCAAACTGGTCCATTAATACAGGCAACAAGTGGAGGACAGAAGAGCTTCTTAAAGAAGAAGCTACAGGTCCATGAGAGCCAGAAATCTTGCTTGTTTGTTATTGACCAAACACTTATTTTCCACCATAATTTACAAATAAATTATTTTATAATCCTACAATGTGATTTCCTGGGTTATTTTTCCTAATTTTGTCTCTCACAGTTGAAGTGTACCTATGATGAAAATTACAGACCTCTCTCATTTTTCTAAGTAGGAGAACTTTCACAATCAGTGGCTGACTAAATGCTTTCTTGCCCTACTGTACCTAATCAATTAGATTAAATAAAACTATTTAAATTAAAAGCTGAACTTTTCAAACTTTCAAACTCAAATGAATAACTGATTTAACTTTTTTATGAAGTATGAGTCAGTTATGGGTTGAAAATATTACCGGTAAATGCTAAATCTTAAAGCTACAGTATGTAGCTTTTTTTATGAACATATTTCTTCACTCTGTCACTACCTCCTGACAGACTGATGTTAGCCAGGTAATCTCTGAAAAAAAATTAAAAAAAATATTGTCCCCTTGCTTCTCCAGGTGGTAAATAAGCATTTCTAAAAAGAAAAGGTGACCCGCCATTTTCCAGCCAATAAAAACAGAGTTTGTAACCAGCCAATAAAAACAGAGCTTGAATTTGAATCAGCCAATAAAAACAGAGCTTGAATTTGAAATTCAACAGACCACAAGGGGGCAGAGCCACATATGGCTCTGAGGGGGAGGGATCAGAATGCTTTGCCTGTTGAAAATATTTCTAACTGCTGCAGTTCTACAGAAACTGCATACTGAACCTTTAAGTGTGTTCAAAAAGTTTAATTTCATAATAATTTTAAATAATCAAACAATTTAAAACAACAAGAGTTCAAGTTAGAATATAATAATCAGCTACATTTGGTCTTTTCTTTTCTTGCTGCATTTTTAGTAAAATAAATAAATAAAAGTTTAGCTTCAGACATTTATTCACTTCTTTATGTTTGTAAAACTATGAAATAATCAAGGTTCCCGGCACAGAAATGAGCTCTGCACCATAAATAAAGGAGGAGAAGTGGATAAAAGTGTTGCTTCTACAGACATCTGTTGAACGTAAATCAGTTTGTTCTGCGGGTTTCAACTTTACACATAAAAGACCAAAAACGAGCAGAAAAAAATAAAAGACCAAAAACCAAAAGGAGAACTGACGGAACAGCGGGCGTAAAAATGTCAGCAGGAAGGAAAGACACAAAAACACCCAGAAAAATGCAAACAGACCACAGAACGATTAAAAACTTCATGTGTTGGTTTTGTTTGTCCTGAAGGTCTCAGTCCTCAGAAAGTCCACAGGACCCTTTAAAGCCTGGCTGAGGTTCTGGTCGTACCTTCTACACGTTGTTCATGTTCTTCAGCAGCAGCTTTATTTCTGCGTTCCTGCAGAACGTTCAGGTCCGCTGTCGTCTCTGTTTTCACCTGCGGGTCAAAAAAATAAAAGTTTTATCAGAAATGAACTGCAGAAAAACAAATACATGTACTGTATGATGGAAATAAGGTGGAAGGAAATATTTAGGGTAACTGTCAGAAGACAAAATGTATGAAACCATGATTTCATTAAGAGTAGATAAGATAACTTGTAGTTCACGAGTCTGAAGCATATTGTAAATAATTAGCATTTATACAGTTAGATTTGAGTTTTGCGAGTTAAGAGACTGGACCAGGAGCTGGAAGTTGAAGCCACTGAGCATGGGCACCTCGTGGTGGCTGGCTCCCTTTAAGCTCCGCCCCTCCATAAAAATTATTGTAAAATCAAAATAAGACAAAATTAGGACCGTTTTAAAACTTTCAGTACTTTACGTTCATATTATATATGAAATAAATCTGAAAAGCATTTTGATGTTTGAGCTTATTATTTTTTTAGAAATATTTATAATTTTTATTTTAAGAAAAATATTTGCCAGACTTTTTTTTTTTCCAGGCCTCAGCGTATTATTTATTTAAAAATTTGATGGAGGTGGGCACAAAAGAATATTTAACACGGTTCAGTTTAGTTTTTGGGATGTTGTACCTTCTAGCAAAAGGCAAGAGCTCATATTCCACGTAAAGGATGTGGGACGGATCCAACAATACCCTCCGTGCCTGCCTAAATACAGACTGCTCATGGATGGACTGCAGGGAGAGCTTTTCAGTCCTCCCCAACACCTTCATAGCAGCCTGTACCAGGCGATGCAACTTAGATTTAGACTGTGTGAAGAGATTGTCGAACCATGCCGTCATCCCATAACTGATAACACTCTCCATCACTGCCTGGTAAAATAAAAACATGATGTTCTGACTGACACCAAACGTCTAGTGTACGAAGAAAAAAACAGGTCTAACTCAGTTTTGGACGTCGTAAAAACCCAAGGAAACTGTCCAAAAGCTTAAAACGGTTCTCGGCAGACGAGCCGTGTCTGATCACTTTAAAGACTGTGGGGAAAGTTCGTCTCCTGGAAGAAAACCTTAAAAGTGAGGAGGATTGAGATTTCTGCCGGATAAAACCTGAGCAGCAGGTTTGGAGCAGGTCACGATGAGGACACGTGGCTAAAATCATAAATCAGGAGCCAAGCAAACAAACTCGGGAGGTCACATGATCAGAGAACGCAGCATTCTGGTCTTACAGCAGAGTCAGGAGGTCTGACTGCGTGGAGACCGAGAGGACATGAGAAACAGCTGGAAGCAGTATCAGAGAAACAGGAGGAGCAGAAAGAAACAAATTGTTCTGATGAGATTACAACACTCGTTACACTTTAGCTTCAGGGGAAGAAAAAGTCCAAACTTCAACCAAACCCGTTGGATCAGAACGATTGAAAACATCAAATCTAAATTAGTTTTGTTTTAAAAGACAAAGCACCAGTCTGAAACCAGACCAACAGTTTACCAGGTAAATATCCTCTCACCTTATCGAGGATGCTCACGACGAGGCCGCACACGTCTTCGTCAGCGTGATGACTTAGTAGCTCCTCCCTCTCTGAATTCCCATTGGCCGAGACAACTTCCTTTAAAATCTTTTGCTGCCACTCGAAGCGCTCCAGCTGCTTCTCCAGACACAAGTCCAAATCACATGACGTACCTGCGGAGACAGAAACCTGTTTAAATACAAAGGAAAAGCAGCTACACCTGCACATCTGGAGCAACACCAGCCTGATCAAGAAAGCTCATCAGAGACTCTACTTCCTCAGACGGCTGAGGCGAGCTGGACTGGGAAGCTCAGTCCTCACCACCTCCTACAGATGGGCAGTGGAGAGCATCCTGTGCTCTAGAGGCTGCACAGCTGCAGAAAGAAAAGTTTTGCAGAGAGTGGTGAAGACTGCACAGAAGATGTTGGAGTCAGCCTCCCCACCATCACAGACATCTAAACTTCTAGATTAGGAATGCGNTATATATATATATATTATATATATATATATATATATATATATATATATATATATATATATATATATATATATATATATATATATATATATATATATATATATATATATATATATATATATATATATATATATATATATATATATATATATATATATATATATATATATATATATATATATATATATATATATATATATATATATATATATATATATATATATATATATATATATATATATTTATATATTTATATATACTGTATATGCGTAGTATGTAGCCTTTTTTACTTTTATTTATATATATATATACTGTATATAGTGGGGCAAAAACTTAGTTAGACAGCCACTTATTGTTCAAGTTCTCCTCCTTAGAAAGATGTGAGAGGTCGTAATTTTCATCATAGGTACACTTCAACCATAAGAGACAAAATTAGGACAAATAATCAAGGAAATCACATTGTAGGATTTTTAAATAATTTATTTGTAAATTATGGTGGAAAATAAGTATTTGGTCAGTAACAAACAAGCAATATTTCTCGTTCTCACGGACTTGTAACTTCTTCTTTAAGAAGCTCTTCTGTCATCCACTCATTACTTGTATTAATTGCACCAGTTTGACCTTGTTATATGTTTAAAAGAAACCTGTTCACAACCTCAGTCAGACTCCAAACTCAACCATGGCCAAGACCAAAGAGGAAAGGCACTAGTAAGAAAACTGTAGACCTGCACCAAGCTGGGAAGAGTGAATCTACAATAAGCAAGCATGGTGGTGTGAATAAATCAACTGTGTGAGCAATTGTAAGAAAATGGAAGGCATACAATACCATTGATAATCTCTCTCAATCTGGGGCCCCATGCAAAATCTCATCCCCTGGGGTCAAAATGATCACGAGGACAGTGCACAAAAATCCCAGAATTACATGGAGGGACCGGATGAATGACCTGCAGAGAGCTGAGACCAAAGTAAAAAAAGGCTACACACTACGCAGAGAGAGACTCAAATCTTGCAGTGCAAGGCGTGTCCCACTGCTTAAGCCAGTACCTGTCCACGCCCATCTAAAGTTTGCCAGACAGCATATGGATGATCCAGAAGCGGATTGGGAGAATATCATGTCATCAGATGAAACCAGAATAAAACTTTTTGGTAAAAACTCAAATCATCGTGTTTGGAGGAAGAAGAACGCTGAGTTTCATCCCAAGAACACCAAATCTACTGTGAAGCATCGGGGTGGAAACATCATACTTTGGGGCTATTTTTGTTCAAAGAGGGCAGGAAGACTGATCCATGTTAAGGGAAGAATGAACGGGCCCATGTATCATGAGATTTTAAGCCAAAACCTCCTTCCATCAGTGAGAGCATTGAAGATGGAACATGGCTGAGTCTTCCAGCATGACAATGATCCCAAACACACGCTTGGGCAACAAAGGAGTGGCTCCATAAAAAGCATTTCAAGGTCCTAGCATGGCCTAGCCAGTCTTCAGACCTCAACCCCATGGAAAATATGTGGAGAGAGTTGAAAGTCCGTACGTTGCACAGCGACAGCCCCAAAACATTGTTGCTCTAGAGGAGATCTGCACAGAGGAATGGGCCAAAATACCAACTACAGTATGTGGACAGCTGGTGAATACTTACAGGAAACGTTTGACCTTTGTCATTGCCAACAAAGGTTATGTTACAGTACTGAGTTGAACTTTTTTATTATTGACCGAATATTTATTATCCACCATAATTTACAAATAAATTATTTAAAAACCCTACAATGTGATTTCCTGGATTGTTCCCCCCTAATTTTGTGTCTCATGGTTGAAGTGTACCTATGATGAAAATTACAGACATCTCTCATCTTTCAAAGTATGAGAACTTGCACAATCAGTGGCTGACTAAATACTTTTTGCCACACTATATATATATTCAGTTCTTTATGAGGGATGTCTCTGCTCATATTGATAACTAACTGGCATTATACTGCTTCACAAATCACCAGACATTAACGAGCTGTGATTTTGTTGCCAAGCATCTTAACTCGTACCCTTTAATGTTATTTAGAACATTTTTTATCTCTAATCTTTGCAGAACATTCTCTGCTGTGATCTCACAGGGCAGTCTCCCACCTGTAAGTGCTTTGACATTTCTGCTGCCTGTTACCTTAAAAAGGGGTCTTCAACTAAACGCACTTCCATTGATCCTTTCAGACGTTTTCAACAGTAAAATGTGGAACAGAATCACGGTAGCTCCCACATTGTTCCCACATTTATGCACAGAAGAGAAATTAGTCACTCAACAAGTTGAGCTTCATTTAGCCAAAATTGAAAATTCATTGCAGGAAAAGTGAAACTCAAAAGATTCTCAGGACATTGTGTTCATATTTGGGAACATTTCAAATCTTTGCTAAGCATGTCTTCACAACAAAAGGAAAGCTTGTCTTCAGAATGATCCACCCATTAATGTTTTTTTTTTTTTTTTTGTATGCACAAAGCAGCGAAAGGAAGGAGATGATTCCTGGCAATTTCTTTTCTCTAATTGGATTGAAATTAAGTGGAAGAAATTGGGAGACAATTAACTGTGCTTTTTTTTTTATCAGGGTTGCACAGTCTGAAGGTTCAGTGGTGGCCCGTCTGTGCTGCCAACCACAATCTTTCCCTCTGCTTTCCACCGCCTTTGTTTATCTCATTTTTCAATTAACCTCCACGATTTAGCTCTCTTTATGAAGCCAGCCATGTGTTTGCTCCAAAGAACAAATAAAATGGTCTCTTTCTCTCTTTCTCGCACATATTTATCTTTTCTTTCTCTGTTTCTTCATCTTTCCCTCTCTCCTGGCTATAGCATTCTTTCAGCCCAGGATGCTGAGCTTCATGGTGCTTTGCGGGGTTTTAACAGGCATGAGGCTGTATGTGTCAGATTAAAGAGGGGAAATCTGCAGCATGCAGGGAGAGCTTTGTAGATATGGCAATTTGGTGATAACTTCCTCTTCTCTGCACCCTCCCCCATACCTCCTCCTGCTTGCTTGCTCCCCCGCCACCTCCTCCTTCCCTTCCAGCGCACAGCTTCCATTTGTTAGAGACCCCTAGAATGAGGGAGGAACAGGAGGAAAGAGAGACATTCCTGCAGCTGTAAAGGCTGCAAAATGTTTTGCCTAAATCTGCCAATTATCAGTAGATTTCCTTCAACCTTTATTCATACAGGTTAGTCTCATTGAGTCTCGAGGAAACATTTACAAGAGAGACCTGTTTTAAACAAAGAACACAGATGAGGTACACACAACAGTCAACCATTTGAAAGCATATGAAATGTAAAGTAAATAAAAATAATTGAGATACAAACCAAACAAAAACAGCTACATTGTAAAGCTATGTAAAATACTAAAATCAGAAACATCTGCATTGTTTTTTTGCAATGAACTTCACAGTCTCATGGAATTAATGGAACAAATAACTACTGCTGTCGATCAAAAACAATATTGTGTTCAGTATTTTTGTTGATTTAAAAAAAGCATTCGATACTATTGATCACACCATTCTCCTTGAAAAACTGAACAAATATGGTATTAGAGGACCAGCATTACAGTGGGTATCTAGCTATTTGAAAGATAGGAAACAATTTGTACAAATAAATGATGTAAGATCTGACCTCTGTAATATCACATGTGGAGTTCCCCAGGGCTCTGTGCTTGGACCAAAGCTATTTATTTTATATGTGAATGACTTGGTAAATGTGTCAGGACTCCTTAAATGTATACTTTTTGCTGATGATACCACATTTTTCTGTTTAGGTGAAGATATAGAACAAATGTTGGAATTGATAAAGACAGAATTTACCAAAATACAAACTTGGTTTAAAATCAATAAATTATCATTAAATCTAGAAAAAACTAATTACATGATATTCAGTAATAAAAAGAAAACTGTTGATGTTCCACTCAAAATTGAGGGTGTTGAGATTTGTAGAGTGAGTGAGGTGAAGTTTTTGGGTGTTATTATTGATGACAAACTGACATGGAAACAACACATAAATTCTGTAAGAATAAAAATAGCTAAATCGATTGCAGTACTATACAAGGTCAGAGACCTATTGAATGATAAAGCTCTGTATTTGTTGTATAACACAATCATTGTTCCACACTTAATCTATTGTATTGATGTTTGGGGGAAAGCGTGTAAAACAATCACAAAGCCTATTTTTGTATTACAGAAAAGAGCTGTAAGAATTATCACTAGAAAACATTACTGTCATCCATCCAGTACATTATTTTATCAACTGAAATTATTGAAGTTCCATGATTTGGTTGATTATAATATTTTATCAATTATGTATAGGGCTCAGAATAACGAATTACCTTTAAATGTCCAAATGAATTTTGTTAAAAGACAAAGTTGTTATAATCTTAAGGGGACAGAGATGTTTGTAAAACCACAATTCAGAACTAGTTTGAAGGGACGTTCTACCTCAATCCAGGGAATTAGATTATGGAATGGCTTGGAGAATGTAGTTAAAAATGCCAAGTCACTGTTTACATTTAAGAAAATGATCAAAAGGAATTTGTTGAAAAAATATATATGAATTAGCGTAATGTGTATTGTATCAATTATTAGTTATGTATTAGTATTAGTATTAGAAAATTAGAAAGAGTTAGTCATTTTGTACTGCTGGTGAAAGATTATTATTGTTTAATCTGATTGTTTGAAAAAAGGGGCAGATATAATAAGATTTATTCTTCTTTCTGCTACCTTTCATTTTTTTACATTGTGTACGTATCATTAATGGGATTGTCTTGTATTGTGTTTCTTTTGTAAAAAAATGAACAAATTTAATAAACATAAACATAAACAGTCTTTAAAATCCCTTTGAGTGGTCAAAGTCGACAGATTCCAGTCTTTTTGCAAGACATTCAAGAGTATAGAAAATATAGAAGAGTTCAAATGTATGTTTAGTTCATAATATTTACAAAATAATATATAACTGATGTTAAAATTGAAAATTCATTGTTGTTCACCACTGTCAAAGGCAAATAATCAAGTTTCTTGCTTGTTTCTTTGTGCATACCTAGTTTTGTTACCGTTTTAGGACATTTTTGGTATGATACCTACCTTGTCAGGGCCAGTAGCCCTTATGGGAACAAAACCCCTATATTAATATGGTAGAACATCATTTTGGGGGGTTCCTTTCAGGTCTAAGGTATTAAATTAATTTAGATGAGGGCTAGCCATGTACTGACAATAAATACATAGGGGCAGAGTTAAGGTTAGGTTACAGAAATAAACAGAAGTCACTAGAAAGTCATAAAGAGGGTAGAAATGCACACTTTGTATATTTCATATGTCTGTTAATAAAGTATTTCAACAACCAGAACAAAATCAACATTGACAAAACAAAAGCGATGAACACTGGCGAATCCGTCGAATCCACACCCACTGGTCGTTGGCCCTGTTCAGTTTGCAAAGCTGGTGTGGGCAGCAATTCAATCATGTGTCAACAGTGCCTACAGTGGTGTCACAAACGTTGTTCAAAAATAAGTGGTCCATTGTCGAAAACGACCAATTTCGTTTGTCCTACTTGCATCAATCCACAACAACAAGTACAACGCAACAATACAATTGGAGCTGTTGCCGTCGAAACAGTCAAGTCGTTTCAATATCTAGGGGATGTGTTGGACTGTACTGGAACAGCCAAAGCTGCCGTTCGGGCACGTATACGTGTGGCGTGGAATAAATGGCATCTACTCGTTTCTATACTGATGCGGCGCAACATCCCACTACTCCTAAGTTCAAGACTCTATGGCTCAGTGATACGTCCCGTGCTGTTGTATGGCGCAGAAACATGGCCAATGACAATAAAACTTGAACAGCAACTTCACCGAACTGACAGGAAAATGCTCCGATGGATGCAACGCATTAAGCCCCCGGTAGAGCTCAGCGTACATGCAGTACGCCTCTGTACGACGTACGTACGCAGAGGCACAAGCGTAGCCCCGTAGGGCACGAACGCGCAAAGCTCTTTTTTACGACCGCGTACGCGATGCGCGTTGTCTCACAATAAGCTGGCCGTGGCCGGACTGTTTTGTATGTTACACAAATGAATTAAATTCCTCTTCTTTATCGCTGATCGGGCCTTTTCTTTTGTTTTTTTTGCCAAAAGTCAAGTAATCGCTTCTTCCTCCGTTCACTCCATGATTGAAATGAATGAATTCATGTCCTACCTGGCTGCGCAAGGTTTTAAACATTTCCTGGTGGGCTGTGGGCTGCAGGAAAAGCACTCCCTGTTTTTATTTTTATTTCTTAGAATGTTTTATTAACATATAAAGTAGAAACACCGCAGCAGAACACCGCAGCGGGCTGCAGCGGGCTGCTCATGAGTTCTCTCCCCAGAGCTGTCAATCATTTCAGTAGGCGTGTCAGCAAGTGACCAATCAGCGACCTCAGTTTGTCCTGCTCTGCGCGCAGCTGCTCAAATTACAACAAGGATTTGGAGCGAAAACGCGAGCATTTAATGCGAGAACGAAGGCAGAGCTGTGCCAGCGAGCGCGTGCGCACAGAATGCGCGCGTAGAGTGGCGTACAGGCAGTACGCTGAGCTCTACCGGGGGCTTAAGTCTTAAAGATCACATCCAATCAACCGAAATCCTGCGTCAAGCAGGCTTATGTGCGAATAAGGACGCATGCCGGCGACACCGCTTGCGGTGGTTCGGTCATGTTAGACGAAGTGAAAACAGTGCTATACTTGCTATTGAAAACCTTGAAGTACCTGGCACCCGTCCCAAAGGCCGTCCGAAAAAGACATGGGCGCAAACGATTCAACAAGATCTGAAAGCGTTGAACCTCAATGAACTGGACGCAACTGACCGCCTAATCTGGCATCAAAAACTTGCGACAAAGATGTAGCGTCCCACCCCGGAATCGGGAAAATGGACGTTAAACGAAGATAGATAGATAGATAGATAGATAGATAGATAGATAGATAGATAGATAGATAGATAGATAGATAGATAGATAGATAGATAGATAGATAGATAGATAGATAGATAGATAGATAGATAGATAGATAGATAGATAGATAGATAGATAGATAGATAGATAGATAGATAGATAGATAGATAGATAGATAGATAGATAGATAGATAGATAGATAGATAGATAGATAGATAGATAGATAGATAGATAGATAGATAGATAGATAGATAGATAGATAGATAGATAGATAGATAGATAGATAGATAGATAGATAGATAGATAGATAGATAGATAGATAGATAGATAGATAGATAGATAGATAGATAGATAGATAGATAGATAGATAGATAGATAGATAGATAGATAGATAGATAGATAGATAGATAGATAGATAGATAGATAGATAGATAGATAGATGATAGACAGACAGACATAGAAAGTCTGATTAATCTTTCTAATAACAATTGTTCTGCATTAGCCACCAGAAAAATGGTTATAACTCATTCACTTTTACAGCTATCAAAGTAGAAGTTGATTTGGTAGGAGCTCCAAGTCATTCATATCTAATCTGGGTGTCTTATCATTTCTTCAAGGTTTAAAGCTGCTGTCTGCAGTTTCTGTATGACCAAAACACTTAGAAAAATTTTGAACAGGGAAAGGATTCTGCTCCCTACCCCTCAGAGCCATATATGGCTGCTCCCCCGTGGTCTGCTGAACTTGAGATCAGCTCCGCCTCCGCTGTCAGCTCCTCTCGGAGCCGCTGCATATTCTGTGTTTATATGTTAATAAAACGTTCTTAAAAAATAAAATAAAACCATGGAGCGCTGGTCCAGCACTCCAGAACACCAGAAAATCTGCAGGGACTCGAGCAGCCACTTAAAACCTGAGTTTATTTCGCTCGTGACAACCTCAGTCATTTCCTCATTCATTGCACTCAGCGGAGGGAGAGGAGAGGAGGAGGGAGCGATCACTTGACTTTTGGCAAAAAAACAAAAGAAAAGTCCAGATAAGGGATGAAGAAGGGGAATTTAATACATTTGTGTCACATATAAAACAGTCCTGCATCACTTTGCAATTATTTCAGCGAGAACCTGCGCGGCCGCTGCAGGATGACAGGCGGGGGCGTGGGTTGGGGGGGCGTGGATTAGGAGCATGAGAAGTTAGAAGCTCTGTTTTTATTGGCTGGTTATAAACTCTGTTTTTATTGGCTGGTTAACCACGGGGCGCTTTGGTTTTTATAAATGCTTTTATTACCACCGGGAGACGCCAGAGGACTATGGTTTTTTTCCAGAGATTACCTAGTCAAACTAGCCTGGCTCTCGCCTTCCTGCACAGCTCCGCTCAATTCTCATTTCCCTTCACTGCACAGTCTGGGACTTCTCTCATAGACAACGATTTCTCCGGTAGATTTTTGACCGGACCAATCAGAGAACAGAAGGGGCGGAGTTTTTGGCCCCTAACCCACGCCCCCACCTGTCCCAGCGCAGCCAGCGAGCATTCGCATGTTCTCATTCAAAGCGATGCAAAGCGATGCAGGACTGTTTTATATGTGACACAAATGTATTAATTTCCCCTTCTTAATCCCTTATCTGGAGTTTTCTTTTGTTTTTTTGGCCAAAAGTCAAGTGATCGCTCCCTCCTCCCTCCTCCTCCTCCTCTCCCTCCGCTATGAGGAAATGCCTCAGGTTGTCACGAGAGAATTAAAATCGGGTTTTACGTTGCTGCCCGAGTCCCTGCAGATTTTCTGGTCTTCTGGTGTGCTGGACCAGCGATCCATGGTTTTATTTCATTTTTTTGGAACGTTTTATTAACATATAAACACAGAATATGCAGCGCGGCAGCCGGCAGCGAGAGAAAAAGCTGCAGGAGGCGGAGCTGAAGTCAAGTTCAGAAGACCACGGGGGAGCAACGCAGCCAACGAGCATTCGCATGTTCTCATTCAAAGCGATGCAGGACTGTTTTATATGTGACACAAATTTATTAATTTCCCCTTCTTAATCCCTTATCTGGAGTTTTCTTTTTTTTTTGCCAAAAGTAAGTGATCATCGCTCCCTCCTCCTCCTCCTCATCCTCCTCTCCCTCCGCTGAGTGAAATGAACAAGGAAATGACTGAGGTTGTCACGAGAGAATTAAAGTCAGGTTTTACGTTGCTGCCCGAGTCCCATCAGATTTCCTGGTCTTCTGGTGTGTTGGACCAGCGATCCATGGTTTTATTTTATTTTATTAGGACGTTTTATTAACATATAAACACAGAATATGCAGCGCGGCAGCCGGCAGCGAGAGACAATTCAGCAGGAGGCGGAGCTGAAGTCAAGTTCAGCAGACCACGGGGGAGCAGCCATCAGCAGAGGCCACGCCTCCAGCAAGAATCGTTTCCCTATAACAGAAAGTCCAGACCCTAGAACGAAGCGAAGTGAAGGACAAGGGTCTGGTTTTAACCAGGCTACTGTCAAACATCAATCTATCATTAGATAGTGGCAGAGTGAAGAAATATGTTTAAAAAAATAAGTTACATACATCAGCTTTAACCAACAACAGCTGCAATTTCATCATTTCTCAACACAAGATAAAACTGTAATAAAAGCAGCTAGCAATATGCAACTTTCAGGAAAGCTTGGTATTTAATTTGAAACTTTTTTTTCCCAGCAAATATATCTTCATGTTTTAGAATATTGTCAATACTCATCATAAACATCACTGTTTAAAACTTACAGCACAAAATAACCCGAGAGAGAGAGAGAGTAGTCTGTGCAGTTTTGCATTGGTTAACAAAAAGAGACTGAACCTCAAGACACAAATGGTCTGCTCTGTGATTAATCATTACTAATGAGGAAGGAGGCCCATGAAATGAACGGCAAATCAAAATGAATTAACTGTCTGACAAACACAGAGAAGTAGAGTAATTGCATTACTTTTTCTTCCTGTGTCATATGGGGCACCATTCCCCTCTTGCAATCAAAGGCTAGTTTGAAAATCAAATAGAATGCCATCTTGGGGCAGCCCCGCTTCTGACAAGGCTGATTGAATGAATGTATTATTGCACGACCAAAGAAACACTCACTGTTTGCCAAAGTGCACCCCCCACCCCCCCATCTTCTATCTTCCTCCATTGTGGGGGGAATGTTTATCAGCACCGCAGTTCCATGGTTATGAATGATCTCGGTGCAGTGCAGTGAAGGTTGTCCCACCCCAAGGAGCCCGAACGCTGCTTATTTCAGCAGAAAACTTCAGTGAGGAGTGGAGTTTGGCAAGCAAAAGCACAAGATATGGTGTGTGCAGTGTCACAGGAAGGCTACTAATAAATCATTCTGACCCTACAAGATGGATCAAAGGCTTTATAATATTGAACATTGTAATAGCCTTATGTCTATGCACTGAATCTAAAATTATTGTGGGTGGGGGGTTCAAAAGCTAAAGAGTATCTATTAAATGCATTTTTTTGTTTTGTATTTTACACTTATGGCCCAAAAACAAAGGGTAAAGGCAGGCATTAGTGTTTTTGCTTGCGTTTGCTTTTGTCTGTAACCAGAATGTCTGGTTGAATATTGCCTGCACCACTGAACAAATTTTATTGAAACTTGCATGAAGTAAATCACTGGATTTGCATCTAGAACTGAAAAACGATTGGGGGGAACTCTAGTCATGATAGACAACAAAATTGGCCAAAATCTCTTGTCAGTTTTACAGATATTGAACTTTAGTGTGGTCACTGTTGAGACCATTGCATAATATATGTGTCTCCTACCACACATATCACAAGCACTGACAAATCCTTGAAAAAAATGTTACCGTTAATGATTTGGAGTCAACTCTGTGTGTCTGTTGTCAATTTAATGAAGAACTAAAGGGTTGTTAATGCAACTTGTCTTTAAATCACAAGATTTATCTCCACGGGGGTTTAATGTTTGGGGTCAACCCACTTCAACATGACCATCACATTCAACAGAACTTAGAAAACAGAAATCGGCATCATTTGTCCAGTTTTACATGTATTATGCTTAAACCTGGTGTGGCTGTACCTGTGAGCCATTCACTACACACTCTGAGTGTGATATGTTGCAATATTGCTAAAGATAATAATAATAATAATAATAATAATAATAATAATAATAATGTCACATTTGTCATCTGTGTATGTTTCCATACAAGACAAAATTAGTCTCTGCATTTAACCCAACCACCACCAGGTGGGGCAGTGGGCAGCTATTGAAAGCGCCCGGGGGGGGCATTTTGGGGATGAGGTGTGCCGCCCATAGACACCACAAGGTATGCAGTGACTGGGGATCGAACCTGGGTCCTTCGGGTCCCAAGTCCGGCTCCCCTGCCTCTACACCATCTTGCTGTTTATAATGATGTTTTTCCACCACTTTAGGGCTTAGTGTATTACTAGTTGATGTTTCTCTTAGTTAATTCTAGTTGTTAGTACTGTTTTTCTCTTGCATTTGTTGTTGGATGTAACTGGGACCCCGTGTACATAATCTCGTTTTCATTACATGTACCACATGACAATAAAGACTCTCTGACTCTGACTCTGATATATATATATATATATATATATATATATATATATATATATATATATATATATATATATATATATATGTGGGAGTGGTGGCGCAGAGGTTAAGAAGGTGCGCTTGTGATCGGAAGGTCGCCGGTTCAAGCCCCGGTACCGACAACATCAAAGATGTGGGTGGGATAAGTGAAGCGGTCACACTTGTCTCCACCCTCATCTGCCCCACTCTGGGCCCTTGAGCAAGGCCCTTAACCCACACCATCTGCTCCCCCGGGAACCCTAGATATCAGCTCTCTGCTCCACACAGAGGGCTGTGGTTGCTCGGTGGTCTGTGGTTGTGTCAGGAAGGGCATCCGGCGTAAAAACAACTGCCAAATCTTCGTGCGACCAGTTCGCTGTGGCGACCCCTAACGCAGGGAAAAAGCCGAAAGAAAAAAAAATATATATATATATATATATATATATATATATATATATATATATATATATATATATATATATATATATATATATATATATATATAT
>JBBPBX010034544.1:1518-14371 GCA_038048925.1 Garcialebias charrua
AATAGATTTCCAAAGAGGGGTGAAGATGGTTTTAAGATTCTACTCTAGTAGTTATAGCCATTAATGACAGAACATTGGGCTTTTTGACTGAATAATTTTTTTTCCTTCATGCTGTCAATAACAAAGGATACTACGTAGCACCTACCAAGATGGTTGCCCAAACACTTTTTTGCTATGGACTTCCACAATCCAGTGAGATACAGTACTACCTTTTAATTTGAAAAACACTTGTCTTGGAACTGAGCATGTAATGATCCCCGTCTGTTATAGATGAGATACGTTCGACACACGCTGTTCAAAAACAAACGAAGAAAAGCATATTTTTAAGTGCTGTCAGCTCAGAAGTAAGATTTCTGTAAGATATGAGGCACATAAATGTGTTTCACCTTTTCAAGGTAAGGGGGAATCCCCATAAAGGAAACTAAAACCTCTTTTATCCTGAAAACTCCTCATTGTTTCCACTCAAGCATCTTCATTAAAATGAAGGAAAAAAACAACAACAACAACAACAACCTGTTATGTCTTGGTAAAATTTGTCAAGACAAGCTGCATGTTTTCTCCTTCTGAACCGATTATAGATACAACACTGTGAAATTAGCTCTTGGAAGGGAGGGGAAAAATAAGCTTTTGTCACATTACGTAAATGCTTTCAAGAAATCCAGTTATTTCAACCAGGCTCTCTGGGCTGCAGTGTTCTTACCAGTTCCTCCAAGATCTGTTTTTGTTTTTCTTATTAAATAATCCAAATCATAGTAGATATTGGGGTACAATACACAGGATACAAAACTTGCTTTTTGAAATTACATAAGTCCACAAGGTTTCCTTAACTCTGCTCACAAGTATGAAGTCACGTTTGACAAACACCAGAATGACCTGGTTTCTTGTATCTCCAGAGACGTCTGTGCAGATGAAGGCGCGTCAGACCTCACCTTCCCCTTCTCCAACCTGTCATGGCATCAGTGCAGCTTTTAGATGTG
Source organism: Garcialebias charrua (assembly GCA_038048925.1). Lineage (NCBI taxonomy): Eukaryota > Metazoa > Chordata > Actinopteri > Cyprinodontiformes > Rivulidae > Garcialebias > Garcialebias charrua. The sequence continues at coordinate 2,496 of JBBPBX010034544.1, forward strand.
CTCTCGCAGGGAGTAAATCAGAGCAGGTAGCGTGCTTTAACCTTCTCCGTCGTTCTATTTCTGGGCTATCTGCGAACATATCTCCATTCTTCCACATATTTAGTCATCCTCCCTCCTCTCCTTGAACATTTTCCTCTTTTTACCCCGTCATGCTGACTTTTTCTCCGCCTTTCTCTCTTCTTTTCATCTCTCCCAGTTCTCCCACACTTGTTTTGGTAGCGGCAGCTCTCAGAGCTCAGGGACTATGATTAGGACAGAAGAGAACCATCTGTAAGACAGACAAACTCAGAACTGGGTCATCATCTGGGTGTTTTTTGTGTGTGTGTGCATGTGTGTGTGAAGACCTGCTCTGCAGAGAAAATGCTTGAAGACAAAATGACGCTTCTGGGAGCCCAAGACATTTCTGGGCTACAGACAAACTCGAGCAAAGGAGGAATTGGAACTGCAGCACAGAATTTACGTAATCAGAGATGAATAAAACATGCTGCTGGCCTGCTTCTCTGCTGAAACCTTCACACAGCGTCATCTAGTTGACTCCAGCTGTTGATGAAGCACAACAAGGATGTGTGATCATGTATCTCAACTACAGAAACTGCAATTTCTGCAAATACTCTGTGAATGTTGAGTCCTGACTTGTTGAAGCTAAGATTGAGCTTTCAAGGCTAAAAGAAGCACTAGTTAATCAGTAAGTAGAGCAACATGCTAGTTCAAAGCAGCACGAAAGGCCAACTTAATTAATAAAGGGCTAACCACAAGCCAAAGTTTAGCTTAACACTATCTGAATGTGGCAAAATGCAAACTAGAAAGTAGCAGAACTACAGATAAAAGTGGTAGTTTTAAAAAAGCTCAAAGTAGAAAAAAGGCTTGCAAAAACTGGCAAAACTAAAATGAGTAAAATTCACAAAAAAAGTAAAAGTATAAAATGGCAAGCTAGTAGAAGCTAAATTTAGGAAAAAGCTACAAGTATTTGTCCAGCTGAAAGTAACAATGCTAATTCCAATTTACATATGTTGGTGCGTTGTCAATGGCTTGTCCTGTTATAACTGCTCCCCCTCACTGTCTCCTAACTCAATTGATAAAGCTTTTCGGATGAGAAGCGAAACGTCTTGTTTGTTACAAATAAAGTCCAGTTGTTCTGTGCCTTTTTTGATTTTAACAATGCTAATGTTTGTGACTCATGTTCGTGCTGCTGTTTGAAGTAATGTTTTTATGTTATTAGTGCTTAGTGTATTTTTGGTTGATTTTTTTTTGTTCATATCTTAGATGTTATTACTGTTTTTCTTTTAGATTTTATTGTTGGATGTAACTGGGACCCTGTGTACATAATCTCGTTCCATCACATGTACCACATGTGGTGCGAACGACAATAAAGACTCTCTGACTGGCTCTATTGCAATGCTGTAAAATTTTAGCTAAATACTACAGGTAGCAAAAGGTTAGCTAAAAGTAGCAAAAGGCTAGTTAAGAGCTAAAGTAGATCAGGATCTATGATTAAGTCAGAACATTCCTGATGCATCCTTACGTTTCTATGCCGACGATACAGTAGTTTACTGTCGAGCTAAAACTGTTGCTAAGGTTTTCCAGCTCTTTCAGTCTGCATTCAGCATCGTCCAGTCACATTCGTTCCATCTCAAACTGGTGCTAAAGGCTGATAAAACCAAAGGGATGCTGTTTTCAAACAGGAAGTTGGTACCAGCAGTCCGATCATCTTTTCTATGAATGGCGTTGCTACTGAGTTTGTGGATTCTTAAAATACAGTACTTGGGAATCTTGGTCGATGCACATCCCTCTATTAAACCTCATGTCAAAAACTTGATAAAACAATTGACATTAAAATTGGATTTTATTTTCAGAAAAAGATCTTGTTTAACTCTGAATGCCAGGAAATGCCTTGCATGCGCTACTTTCCTTCCGGTCACTGACTATGGTGACATTATTTACATGAATCCTTCTGTAAGCACTTTGCCGATGTTGGATGGTGTCTGTCATGGTCCTTTTGTGTTTCCATCAATGATTTTAGATCTGCAGTGGCGGCACTGAAATGGGGGGTCCCGCAGGGGTCCATCCTGGGTCCTCTCCTATTCTCCTGTGTACCTGCTGCCACTCGGTGCTATTTTCTGGAAACACAACATACCTTTCCATTTCTACGCCGATGACTGTCAAATTTACTTCCCCCTAAGACACAACGGTACATGCTCTATTCAACCTCTGCTCGACTGCCTGGGTGACATCAGGGACTGGATGGCCTTAAATTTCTTAAGTTTCAATGATAAAAAGTCTGAAGCCAAATACAGTACATAGTTCCCACACGGTGGGGAGTATTGCGCAATACCGGGTTTTTCGCTACTCCTAAAGGCAGAAATGGCGGACAAAAACACGAGCTACCACAGTTAAATACATTACTAGCTTCACCAAGGAACAAGAGCAAAATGGCAGTGGTCGGAGTTAAATGAGTTTGAGAAAGAAACCATGGCAGATGAATCGGACAACTAACTAACAAAGTTACTCTGATATCATTAATTATTTAATTACTACGAGGAGCGCACACCGGCTTCACAGCACAGAGCTTCACAGCTTTAAATCCAAAAAAGATGTGTAAACTGTCTCAATCAGATCTAACCAGCTAAAAAAAGGTTTAACTAAAATAACACACAGCCAACAAACAGTCCAGGCTGAACACGGACCAGAACCAGCACTTTGAGTGTTACCGTGTTGGAAGTTAGCATGTCGTTAGCATCTGGAGCGGAGGGTCCGTCGAGCTCAGGTCGGACGGCGTGGATCCGTCGCGGCCGCGGGGGCACGTCCCATGGGACCGACGCGTCGCCCGCACGACTTGGCTCCCGTCCTCCTTCTCCCACTGGGACGGTCTCCCCGCCGGTCCCGGCGAGACCGTGAGGAGGCCGTTGTCGCGTTAGCGAGATGCTAAGCTAACCACAGCATGCAAGACGGTGTTGCTAAATAATGAAAAAAAAAAAACAGCTCTAACACACAGACAGTTGTACTCTAACATTGTTTCACAAAATGATTTATGTAGAATATTTTGTTTACCGGCCAAAAGCACAACGTCTTCTGAGCAGATCCGAGAGAGCGATGGAGCTGCTGTGAGCTTCTCCGATGAGATAAATCCTTCACGTTTACTTTTTTTTGGATTAAGTGAAACCTGCGCGTTGCCCAAACGTCTACCCGACTGGAACACCCACTGACCCAATATGAAGAAACCATTGCAATTAATTAGAAATTAACAAAAAAAACAACGTGAAAAATGGACATCCAGAGACTGCGCTCTAACTGCTGCTCTGCCTTCCTGTATGAGGGTCAAACCGGAAATGCCCGTTATGTGACGTCACATGGGAACTATGTATTATTCCTTCCAAATGACACAACCTCGAACCACTGCATCAACCATTCTGCTCTATCCCTGTCTGAAAAACAAAAAGTCACAAATCTAGGAGTGATAATGGATCCTTCCATGAAACTAACAGCCATGTTAACATGATTGTTAAATCCTGTTTTTTTCCAGCAGAGGCGACTGTCTAAGCTGAAGCCCATATCATCCAAAAATAACCTGGAGACAGTAATTCACACATTTATTACATCTAGGCTTGATTACTGCAATTCACTCCTGTTTGGTATCAGTCGGCCACCATTGCACGACTACAACTGGTTCAGAACGCAGCAGCCCATTTTTAACTAGTACAGGCAAAAGAGAGCACATTACACCAGTCTTGGCCTCCCTGCACTGGCTACCGGTTCATCTTCAAATCCAGTTCAAAATTCTCATGTATGTCTACAAATCACTGAACAGTCTCGCCCCCGCCTATCTCTCAGATCTGATACACCCATATGTCCCTCCACGTGCTTTGAGGTCAGAGGACCGGGTACTTTTAAGAGTTCCAGGGACTCGTCTTAAACACAGAGGTGACAGGGCGTTCTCTGTAGCAGGCCCAAGACTCTGGAACGGGTTACCGCTGCTTGTCAGACAGGCCCCCTCCCTCTCGGTGTTCAAATCCTGTTTAAAGACCCATTACTACTCTGTTGCTTTCAACACCAGCTGATCTGTTTGGTCATTTTATTCATGATCTGCAATGTTTTTATGTCTTTTGTTTTGTACTTCATTGTGTGTGTTGCCTGTTGTTTGTTTGTTTGTACAGCACTTTGGTCTGGCCTTGTCGCTGTTTAAAGTGCTTTATAAATAAAATTGGTATGGTATGGTGCTCTAAGATTCATAACTGGTTGTAACTACTGTACCCACCACTGCACCCTGTATTCCTGGTTAACTGGTCATCATTAACTTCACACACACTCTCTTACTGGTACAGCTTCATCTTTAAATCACTCCTTGGTCTGCTGCCTTCATACATCTCCTCCTAGATGTCGCGTTGTCAGTGCAGTTACAGCGTGCGCTGTCAAGACATCATTATCTGCAGTGATGTCTGCATGATAGGCAAAATAGTTCAATGCTATTAGTCTTTATGGGGCAGAGATGGTGTAGAGGTGGGGCAGCCGACTCGGGACCAGAAAGTTGCGGTTCGACTCCCAGCCATTCTCACATGTTGTGGTGTCTCTGAGTAAGACACCCAATCCCTCATTGCTCCCCGGGTGCTTAAATAGCTGCCCACTGCTCCATCTGGAGTTATCTCACAGGTGATGGAGAACTAATTTCACCATTGTATGTGAACAGACAACTTCCCTTTCCTTCCCTCAGTGCGGACTGAATTTGGCAAAATGTCTTCTCTCACTCTGCTCCTGGAACCTGGAACACCTTACAAAAAGATCAGAAGCTGTCAACTTTGATTTATTGAAGGGATTTATTGATAAGTTCAATGCAAACATCAATGCAGACAGTATTTTACCTCGTTTCATAATGTAGCTTGTTTTTCTTTTCTTTTATATCACTACTTTTAATTACTTTTTATTCTATATGCATTTTACGGCAGTTTATTGTTGTATGAGTAAAGGTTGAATGAATGAAACATGAGGACAGAGAAGACGTGGCTGCTCAGAACTGGGTCGTCATTGGAGGTTTTTGTGCACAGCTCTGCTCTACAGACAAAAAGTTTGAAGACAAATCGACGCTTCTGGGAGCTCGAGACGTTTACGGGTTACACAAATACTCAAACAAAAGAGGAATTAGAACCGCGGCCCAGAATTTATATAATCTGAGATGAATAAATCACAACTTTTTATTCTAACTGTGAAACCTTCACACAGCAGTCGTCTGGCTGACTTCGGCTGACAGGATAAAAGTTTGCTGTCACACCGTAACAGAATGTTGCCACTGATCATCCCTTTCTTTCTGCTCTCTCAGACTCCATCTCTTTTTCCCTCTGCAGCCGTTTCACAACGTCTCCCACCCTTTAGCAGAGAGGTCTGTCCCACTGGCCAACCATTCAGCACTCATCATGCGCATCATTTCCTCTCATCATTCCCCTGGTGTGCTCCTTCTATCTCCTCTGGCCTGTTCGCTCACCATCAAACACTCCTCCCGTACCCTTTTATTTGTGTGTCAGTAGAAAGGAGCAAGGCTGTTTTAGGGGTGTAGCGCCAACTTTTTTGTCTCAAATGCTTTGTTTGTTGGTTCACTTGTCGTATATGAAAGCAGAAAGTATCGCGGTGATGACGTCCTCTCCAAATATCGCGTCATTCTGTCACTTGCTGCTGAAGGAGAAGTGATTATATTTTAACCCGTGTCTGCATTTGAAGGATGTTTATCAGTACAGGCAAACCCCGACTTACGGCGGTCTCGACTTACGTCGATTCGACTTTACGAACGCGCTCCCGTTGAAAAGCATTGCTTCGAGTTACGCGGTTTATGCGACTTTACACCAAAAATATGGTACTGTAGAAATTGAAACTCAGGCAGGACAGCGGAAATTTACATGAGGGAAGGGGGGAAGCATCACCACCCAATAAGCTTGTCTACCTCCTCTGCAACGCCCCTTCAATAAAAGTAAGGACATTTTCTTTTCTATGCTGTTTCTGTGCTGATTCTACCTTTTTATAGTACAGTACCTGGACTGTACACTACGGTACCGTTTTTTTTTTTACAGGTTTTTTTTATTTTTTATTAAACATACTGTGCAGTACAGTACTGTTGTACAGTACATATGTGTTTTTAGATGAATGTGTTAGCTAACCGTTTGTAAATAAAGTTCTGTGCATGTTTATGGACCAGTATGTACGCTTGTTCAGTCTCACGTCGATAAACGGGTGTGCAGCACCGCGTTAGCATACGTTTTCCGTCTTACGTCGAAAATCCGGGTTTACGACGCCGCGTTGTATGCGTTCCGACTTATGTCGATTTTCGTGTTACGAACGGGCGTAGGAACGGAACTCGTTCGTAAGTCGGGGACTACCTGTATTGTTAGCAAAATATCTGTAGAACTATTGGAGCCAACCTGATTTAATATGAACACCTCAGAAAACACAAAAACTGCCACAATTAAGCCATTTTTACGGACGTTGAGCCAAAATTTGTTGTGGTAGTAGCAGAGAATTCTCCTTGCTAAAACCTAGATTTATAGTGTTTTCTAATTATATTTCCTCTTACTTATCTACTTTAAAGTACTGTACTAATGCAAAAGCTTTAAAAACTAAAACAATCTGTAACGAATTTCTGTTGTAAGCTGCCCAAAACTCATTATTGTTTTTGTTTATGTGCCTTTATTCTCTTTTATGCTATGCATGCCTTAAGTCTCGAGCCTTGTTTGACATTGTAAGTTTTTTTTTGTACTTGTTTTTTTATAAATAAATAAAAAAAAATTAAAAATTAAAAAAAAAGTAGCAGAGAGTCTATGGAACTCTCTTCTTGACTGCTTGAGAGGTCCACAGTCACTGGTTGACTTTAAAAGCGGCTTGAAGACCTTTATTTTTAAGCGAGCCTACTCTGCCTCCTCATGATTTTATCTTTGATCTTAGTTGATACTATTATTGATTTTACTTGTTTTATCACTTGTTTTATTTGACCTTTAATTTTGTTGCACTTTGTAGCACTTTGAGATTTTCATTAATGAAAAGTGCATTATAAATTAAATTCATTATTATTAGAGTCATCCCCAAAGCACACTCCAAGCACCAATAGATCACACAAGCTGCATTTTAAAAACTGTGCCCCTAACTATAGGAGTCCTAACTGACTGTTAGTAAAGTATCTCATGAACCACTGGAGATTTTAATGAAACCTTCTGACAATAATCACTGGGAGTTCATCTATAACCGTTCAACTTTTTGGAGTAATTCCACTTCCAGATGGCTACCACAGCTAATCAACATTGGAAAACACAAAAATTGGTAAATCTCAGTGAGTTCTACAGAGACTGAAGCAAAATTTAAATTCACTTCGGTTTATTTCTATAGCGCCAAGTCACAACAGAAGTCATCTCATGGTACTGAACAGAAACATTCACATACATTTAAAAAAGCCAATTAGAAAAGTTATCTTTGTGAGGAAGCAGCAGATTGAGTTGAATCGTCTTCATCGCAGTCTCTTACCCTGAGCAAGCACAAAGGCAACAGTGGAAAGGAAAAACTCCCTTTTAACAGGAAGAAACCTCCAGCAGAACCAGGCTCAGGACGAGCGGCCATCTGCTTCAGCCAGCTGGGGTTAGAGACGACAAGAACGAGGAAAAACAAACACAGAATGACAGGTTCAGGTGTGGTTCCTATAGTCCAGGTGTACTTTCTATAGGAATAAAGACAAAAAATGCATGTTAAGATAGAAATGATTACAAACACAAGCAGGTAGAGTAGAGCAAGCAAAGACAGCAGAGTAAGGAAATGTGGTCAATTTGTCATCCAGCAGTCCAAGCCTATAGCAGCATAACTAAGGGTTTGCTCAGGAAACCCAACCCTAACTATAGGATTGATCAAAAAGGAAAGACTTAAGCCTAACCTTAAAACTGGACAATGTGTCAGCCTCACGGACAGAAACTGGAAGTTGGTTCCACGATGACTGAAAGATCTTGATTTTGATCTTTGATCTTTGATTTTATACATATACCTTATAATGTTTTGCTAGTTTTTTGATACTTTGTTAAAAAAAAAAAAATATATATATATATATATATACAGGTAGTCCCCGACTTACGAGCGAGTTCCGTCCCTAGGGGGCGCTCGTAAGTCAAAAATTCGTAAGTAGGATCACATAGTAAAAAAAAAAAAAAAATATATATTTATTTTTTTTACTTTTTTTTTTTTTTATTTTTTATAAATGAATACATGTACAGTACTGGACAGTCACCAAGCACTTAGCCTATCCTAACACAGTTTTTAAAGATGAAGGAATAAGTTGAATTGTCTCCCTTTCACATAAAGGGAGCAAGCTCCCTATGGAGCCTGCAGGGAGGAGGGAGACAATTCAACTACACCTTCATCTTTAAAAACTGTGTTAGGATAGGCTAAGTGCTTGGTGACTGTACAGTACTGTACATTTATCTATTTATTAAAAATATACAGTATATACAGTATTTTTATTTTTTATTGTTTTTTATTTATAAATAGATAAATGTACAGTACTGTACAGTCACCAAGCACTTAGCCTATCCTAACACAGTTTTTAAAGATGAAGGAATCAGTTGAATTGTCTCCCTCCTCCCTGCAGGCTCCATAGGGAGCTTGCTCCCTTTATGTGAAAGGGAGACAATTCAACTTATTCCTTCATCTTTAAAAACTGTGTTAGGATAGGCTAAGTGCTTGGTGACTGTCCAGTACTGTACATGTATTCATTTATTTAAAAAAAAAAAAAAAAAATTTTTTTTTTTAATGAGATGCATGCTCGTAAGTCCGGGACCTCGTAAGTCAGAGCGCTCGTAAGTCGGGGACTACCTGTATATATATATATATATTTTTCTCTCTCTTTTGTTTTCTATTGTTTGTTGTTTGTTATTGTTTATTGTTTAAGGAAATTCTACCATTGCTGTTCATTGTTCTTTAGTTTTAGCAGGTCGCTTTCGTAAATGAGCCCATGAGGTTCAAAAGATTTACCTGACTAAATAAAGGTTGAATGAATGAATGAATCTTCCTCCCGTTCTGATTTTAGAAACTCTAGGAACCACAAGTAAACCTGCAGTCTGAGAGCAAAGTGCTCTGTTAGGAAAATACGGAACAATAAGATCTGTAAAATAAGATGGAGCTAGGTTGTTGAGTGCTTTGTAGGTTAGAAGTAAGATTTTGAATTCAATTGTGGACTTGACAGGGAGCCAATGGAGAGAAGCTAAAACTGGAGAGATTTGATCTCTCCAGTCAACTCTCATTTAAATATGGGCTCTCCTTTCATTGTTATGCGGATGATATGCAGATTTATGTCCCGCTACAGAAAAAGGACTCCAACTCTCTGGCCCCTCTGTTTTCATGTCTGGAGGACATCAAAGCCTGGATGGCTATAAACTTTTTAAAGTTTAATGAGGGAAAGACTGAGGTGATGGTTTTTGGAAGCTCCTCTGATACTCCCAATGTCAATGTTGGTTCCTTGGCCCAGTATATCAGACCTATTGTTACAAACTTGGGGGTCAAAGTCAATGCTGGACTAAAATTAGAAAACCACATCAGAGCAGTTGTTAAAACTAGTTTTTTCCACCTGAGGCAGCAAAGTTGAAGCCGATTCTTTCCAAGCAGCATTTTGAAACGGTCGCCTTTGTGACCACTCGGCTGGACTACTGTAACGCACTCTATATAGGAATCAGTGATTTGTGTATCTCTCAGCTTCAGAGGGTACAGAACGCTGCTGCACGACTTTTAACTGTCACATGAAGGTTTGACCACATTTCTCCTGTTTTAGCCTCCCTGCACTGGCTCCCGTACATTCCAGGATTCATTTTAAAGTTCTTTTATTTGCTTTTAAAGCACTAAATGGTCTTGCCCCGCCCTATCTGTCTGAGTTGCTGCAGCTATACACACCCTCTCGATCCCTCAGGTCATGTGATCAGCTGCTCCTGAGTGTCCCAAAGACAAAACACAAGCTCAGAGGAGACCGTGCTTTTGCTGTGGCAGCTCCTAAACTGTGGAACAACCTTCCCTTGAACATCAGACTCTTCCCTGTCTGTTTTTAAATCTCTTCTCTTCTCCTTGGCCTTTGACACCATCTGAGATGTTGACTTTTGATCATTTTAATCGCTTGTATTATCTGATTGTATGATTGCTCAACTTTTATTATGTGACTTTTAATCATTTTATTAATTTTATTACCTGACTGTATGATTGTTTTGTTGTGTGTACTGCACTTTGGTCCTGTGGGTGTTTAGAGCACTTTCTATAAATAAAGCTGGTATAAAGCGGGAGATATTATTGATTTTACTTGATTTTATCACTTGTTTTATTTTTTTATTTTTTTAAGCAGGCCTATTCTGCCTCCACATGATTCTGTCTTTAATCTTACTTGATATCATTATTGATTTTACCACTTGTTTTATTGTTGTAGCACTTTTGAGATTTTTATTAATGAAAAGTGCGGTATAAATTGAATTTATTATTATTATTATTATTATTATTATTATTATTATTATTATTATTATTATTATTATTATTATTTATTNTAGATATAGATATAGATATAGATATATAGATATATAGATATAGATAGGACTGTGCAGGGGAACTCGCAGCGGTCTTCACAGACATATTTAACATCTCGCTGAGTCAGGCCATCATCCCCACCTGTTTCAAAGCCACAACCATCATACCTGTCCCAAAGAAGGCAACACCCTCCTGCCTCAACGACTATCGTCCGGTAGCACTCACCCCCATCCTGATGAAGTGCTTCGAACGGCTAGTCATGAAAAACATCAAATCTGTCAAATTTATTAAAAATATACAGTATATACAGTATTTTTATTTTTTTTATTGTTTTTTATTTATAAATAGATAAATGTACAGTACTGTACAGTCACCAAGCACTTAGCCTATCCTAACACAGTTTTTAAAGATGAAGGAGTCAGTTGAATTGTCTCCCTCCTCCCTGCAGGCTCCATAGGGAGCTTGCTCCCTTTATGTGAAAGGGAGACAATTCAACTTATTCCTTCATCTTTAAAAACTGTGTTAGGATAGGCTAAGTGCTTGGTGACTGTCCAGTACTGTACATGTATTCATTTATAAAAAATATATATATATTTTTTTTTTAATGAGATGCATGCTCTTAAGTCCGGGACCTCGTAAGTCAGAGCGCTCGTAAGTCGGGGACTACCTGCGGCCTATAGTCATACTACTGTTTACATTTACTGTTGACATTTATTACTACTGTTTACATTTATTACTACTGTTTACATTTATTACTACTGTTTACATTTATTACTACTGTTTACATCTAGACTTTTTATATCTACACTACTGCTGATATACAGTATATATTCTTTTTACTAGCCTTATTGCATAATGCCACTTTATCTATATACCAATATCAATATCAAATACCTCATACATAATGTGTACATTAACCCCATATGCTGCTTTGTCACTCTTTACAAATGTCAAATGCCAGAACCTTCATTTATTTTATAGATATACTTTTTATACTTTATACTTCGGGACAGTATTACACTCTATTTCATTTTATGATTATGTTTATTAAATGTTGGTGTTTTTGGTGTTGGTGAAACTTTTTATACTTTTATACTACTATGAAAAACTACTATGCAAAAAACTCAGGACAGTACTAAACTTTTATTATTTCATTTTATGCTTGTTTATTAATTGTTTAGTGTTTAGTGTTTAAATGGTTACTGTTGCACCGAGGGACTGAGAGAGAAATGCAATTTCAATCCTGTGTATGTCCTGTACATATTGCAGTTTTGATAATAAAGTTGACTTTGACTTTGACTTAATAAATATATTGCAAAAAGAAACAGGAAGTAAAAGTGTTCAAATTATAAAATAAAAAAAGGTTA
>JBBPBX010034544.1:20260-32568 GCA_038048925.1 Garcialebias charrua
ACATATGCACATATACACCATACATGAGTGTTCATTCACACAATTCAGTATATTACATGTCCAGGTACTAAGGTTTAGCTGTCCCTTGCTCTATCGCAGTTTTGTTTACCTATTGTGGTTTCACTGTATCTCAGTATTTTTAAACCCGTTTTTTTTATATATTGTGTGTACTGCACATGCTGTTCAGTACTGTTCATTCAATTCATCACCATCGCCAAAGTGTTGAAGAGCATGTGCAGTGTTTATAAGAGATTGGGAAATGTTTGTAGGTGTGTGGGAAGGGTTTATAAAGCCTTAAAATAAATATACTGTTGCTACTTTGCAGAATTTCACCTATCGCGGGGGTCTCTGGAATGTAACCCCCACTATAGGAGGTGAGGGATCACTGTATATCTGTGGGCGTGTTTTGTGAGTGTATTGTAGCCAGTTAATTAGTGACATAATTTCAGGGTGAAACTGTTGCAGAGCATGTTTCCCAAGTGAATGCGTTTTAAAGTTCGCTGTAAGCAGCAAAAACTCAGACCAAATAAGCACAAAATTGTGCATCCATGTGATATGAGCTGATTTTGGTGATTTTGTCGGCTGTCGTAAGGCAGCGTGAGACCTCTGTCTTGGACAGAGGGAATGAAAGTCTTAATGATCTTCTCTGCCATTCTCCTCAGATCCTTTCAATCTGCAGCTGAGCAGCTTTTTCCCCCGACAGAGATCCAGCTGGTCATGATGCTCTCGATGGTCCCTCTGCAGAAAATGGTGGGGCTGAGGACTGAGTTCATTTGGGGGAGTCTTTTAAACTGAAAATAAAACAAAACTGGATTTTTAAACAGAAGAAAAACGTTAAAAAAAGGTGTAAAGCACGCTTTTATTGAGAATGTCAATACAGTGCTTTACATTCAACTCGCAGTTAATAGTTAATAGTGTTTGAAATGTTGTATTGTGGAACTCAAACCATAAAAAAGCTGAAAATCTGGAAAATATGTGATTTTCTGATCTCGATCCGGGCACAATACGATAAGAGAAGATAACTGCTCATGCCTCGGGCTTATCTTTTTGAGTAGCAGTTTGCTATTACACTTTACTGATCTGTTTCAAAATGCATTTCAGACTATTTTCCCTAAGCGATGCAGTTGCATCACAATTCAAATACACCTTAGGATCTGCTGCAGCTCAATAGTCTAAATGGGTGCTTCATAGTTCAGATGCAGTTTGGTGCAGGCAGAAACTGAAAAAAATGTCCCCTAATTCAGTTCAGTGACAGTTTGTTGCTTTGCCATGCTTTTTCATACTGTTTAGTACAAAATAGTCTGAAAAAACATTTTCAGATTGGTTTATTAAGCACCAGACAGTGTCACACTGATAAAAAAGAACAATGGAACAAAAGTTGCAGGTTTTTAATTGTTGTCTTGATTTGGAACAATGTCAGAGTTTTATGAATGCTGTTAGAACTTCAAGGATTCCTTCAAAGGTTTATAATCTCTATCGTAATCAGTCCTGGGTTTGCACTGAGCTGACACTTGGAATAGAAAACAGAAATAAAAGGCATTGGCCTTCACATCCCTTTACTTCAGTGAAGCTGGTCAAGGGCTTTTACTCTTGTCTGCCTCTGCCGTTATGGAGTTTGTGTCCCGGTCTTTGTTGAACATCTGCACTCTACAGTTGCATACCTGTCAAGTTTTGGATTTAAAAATAAGGGAAATTTTCTGCCGGGTACGCCGAGCCTTAAACGTTTCCGGAGCCACAATACCTGCTACAACTGGGATTCTCAACTGGTGGCCCACAGACCACTTTAAGTTTGTTAAAGGACAATTTTCTGACCTGTAGTTTTCTGGCCATTGTAAAGCTGAAAATATCTAATGATTTGTTGATATTTTTATATTTTAGACTAAAAAAGACCAGATTATCATAAAGAAGGAAAAATAATGTGATCTTTCCCAATTAAAAAATAAAATAATGAACTATGCAGGTCTAGGTAAATTATTTTAATTGTGGAAAAATTAAATATCCTACTTCGAATAAATAAAGTTAACTTATGTTTTACTCCTTCTATTAGTTCTAGTATTCACACATTTGCAAAGGAAATGACAGGAAAAACTGCTAAAACTAGCCCTTTTTGTTGTTATAAGAACAAATAAAATTCAGTTTAAAGTTAGTTTTGATCAAAGCTTGGAAGAGCCACTGCTGAGGGACCAAAGAGCCGCATGTGGCTCCAGAGCCGCAGGTTGCAGACCCCTGCAAAGTCCAGGACCCCTTACATTTTAAGACAGGTTTACAAGAAATCTAAAATAACTACCTATCAGCCTCTTTCAAACCAGTTATGTGATCACAATCTGACAGGCTTACCTTTGTGCTTGACGGATTTTTCATGCTGACGGACATCGTTCCTTCCCCCATGAGAGAGAGACACTAAAGTCGCGGTTACAAATCTTAAAAAACGCGTAATAAACTTTAGGAAAGTAAATTCGCTGTCCCATTTTTCAACATATTTACACGAAGTCTTAACTTTTTTGGCAGGGACGCGTTCTCTCTCGTTACTTCCATCTCTGTGTTTTTCCGGGTTTGTTCCTGACCGCGCCAGCCCTAACATCGCGAGAACTGCCACCGAGGCGACTGCAGGTGGCAGTTCTCGCGAGACTAGTGACAGAGGCACCGGAATGTTTTTTTTTTTTTTTTATAATATTGTAATACGGGAGATTTCCGGGAAAATAATAATTCGGGATCACGACGGGAAAGAGGGGTAAAATACGGTAGTTTCCCGGCCAAAACGGGAGACTTGACAGATATGCAGTTGCCCCACCTGTGTGATTCTTGTTTGATGGTATGTTGTGAAAGTACGAGTCATCTGCAGTTGCAGTGCTGTTTGTTTTTCTATCCTGGCTCTGCTCCGATCAGACAGTTTTATGAGTTAAAAATGTCTGCCCATCCATTTCCCCCATTTTTATTTGGTTTATATTTTAAACAACTGTTGATGACACAAGACATAAAGGCACAGGATTCACTGAAGGAGTCTACATGCAGAGTTTAAGATTATCTCACATTCAGAAATGACAGGGAGATAGCTGTTCTGATCAAACCTTGAAAATAACATTTTGCACAATCTCATGGGATATCGCTGTCACTGAATGTGTTTTAGGAATGACTCTCAACTACTACCACATCAAATTTTAGGTTATAATTTGTAAAGTTGACAGAGTTCCTAATCCTAACCATAATCATAACACCTTCCTCAACCGACAAACATCCACTGTCACATATGTATATATACTGTATATATGGTACATACATGCATACATACAATACTTAGACAGTCAGAAACATAACTGTCTGCATGAACTGTTGAACTGCACCAGAGTTCCCCTCTTATAATAATATTGTGCATTTGACAAATTTATTCATGTTACTTTTGCAGACAAACTAACTACAGAGGTTCCAGTCTGTCTCAAACTTCTTCTCTTTACTTTACGGGTTTTGTTTTAAAAATGTCATCGGTAATCTGACCACAGCTCAGCTACTGCCCTTTTCTTTTCCAAGAAAGAGAACAGGACAGACTACAGAATGGATGAGGACAATGTATTCTGGAGGTAAAGAAGAGAGTTCAGAAAGAGCTTTACAGAAACTTTGTAGTGATTGATCAGTCTCATCTCTTATTTTTGCCTGCCAGTCACTTGGAAGTGCTCTCTGATACAGCTAGCAAAAAGCCTTTGTATCTGAACTCCCCAGACACAATTCTGCTGCAGAAGTTCCAGCAGATGATAAAAAAATGTCTGTGATGATCTCTGCCCTTTGAATGTGGCGACAGAAACTTTGAATCTCAGAAAACTGGTCCGTCCAACTCACTACAAAGCTATGATTATTGTCATAAAATGTAAGAGCTGTTGATCCACTTCGGTTTAGTTGAGTTCTGGGTGAAGAACTGGATTATTTGTTCATTTTTGCCTCTTTGTGAATACAATTTAAATGATAGTTTTACTTATTTTCACACAGTCTGGTGTAATATGTACGTAATCCAATAATTTTAGCACTTCTGCAGCACTTTTTCTTGAAGGAAATAATTTCCATCAGTGTTTAGTGTACAAAGTAAGTAATCAGTTCAAAGGTAATCCACTTAAAGAACAAAGTCTAAGTACCGAATTTTCCGGTGTATAGGTCGCACCTTTTTATGGTTTTTCACATTCATCACAGGTGCAACCTATATATGGCTTGTTATCACTTTCGGCGAAACAATTTTTTAAATCCAGCTCATTGCACAATTACGTTCATTTATTAAGGACAAGTTCAGCTCAGACATATATTTGCTATAATTTTTATCAAACAAATAATTGTTTTTAAGTGTTAATGCTCTGACTGTTGTTTGTGCCTATGCGCCAAACGGCAGCACAGATTACCCACCCTTTTTGGAGTCCTTGGAGGGCGTATTGGAGAGTGCACATCCTGGGGACACCCTTGTTCTACTGGGGGACTTCAACGCTCACGTGGGCAATGACAGTGAGACCTGGAGGGGTGTGGTTGGGAGGAACGGCCCCCCTGATCTGAACCCGAGTGGTGTTCTGTTATTGGACTTCTGTGCTCGTCATGGATTGTCCATAACGAACACCATGTTCAGGCATAAGGGTGTACATATGTGCTCTTGGCACCAGGACACCCTAGGTCGCAGTTCGATGATCGACTTTGTTGTCGTCTCATCTGATCTGCGGCCGCATGTCCTGGACACTCGGGTGAAGAGAGGGGCGGAGCTGTCCACTGACCACTACCTGGTGGTGAGTTGGCTCCGATGGTGGGGGAGGATGCCGGTCAGACCTGGCAGACCCAAACGTATTGTGAGGGTCTGCTGGGAACGTCTGGCAGAGTCTCCCGTAAGACGGAGCTTTAACTCCCACCTCCGGGAGAGCTTTGAACACGTTCCGAGGGAGGCGGGGGACATTGAGTCCGAGTGGGCCATGTTCCGCGCCTCTATTGTCGAGGCAGCTTATCAGAGTTGTGGCCGCAAGGTTGTTGGTGCCTGTCGTGGTGGCAACCCTCGAACCCGGTGGTGGACACCGGCGGTGAGGGATGCTGTCATGCTGAAGAAGGAGTCCTATTGGGCCTTTTTGGCCTGTGGGACCCCGGAAGCAGCAGATAGGTACCGACAGTCCAAGCGGCATGCGGCTCGGGTGGTTGCTGAGGCAAAAACTCGGGCGTGGGAGGAGTTCGGAGAGGCCATGGAGAATGACTTCCGTACGGCTTCGAGGCGATTCTGGTCCACCATCCGGCGTCTCAGGGGGGGAAAGCGGTACGCGACCAACACCATTTATGGTGGGGATGGCGTGCTGTTGACCTCAACTCGGGATGTTGTGAGTCGGTGGGCGGAATACTTCGAAGACCTCCTCAATCCTACTGGCACGTCTTCCACTGAGGAAGCGGAGCCTGGGGACTTTGGGTCGGGCTCTCCAATCTCTGGTGCTGAGGTCACCGAGGTGGTTAAAAAGCTCCGCGGTGGCAGGGCTCCAGGGGTGGATGAGATTCGCCCTGAGTTCCTTAGGGCTCTGGATGTTGTGGGGTTGTGTTGGCTTACGCGACTCTGCAATATCGCGTGGACATCGGGGGCAGTTCCCTTGGATTGGCAGACTGGGGTGGTGGTTCCCCTATTCAAAAAGGGAGATCACACTCTTAAGCCTCCCTTGTAAGGTCTATTCAGGGGTTCTGGAGAGGAGGGTCCGTCGGATAGTCGAGCCTCAGATAAAGCTAGATTCATAGTCGACGCGTCGCGAAGCGCGCGAGGGTGTGCCCTCCAAAAGTGACGCAATTTCACAGTCCCCGCCCCTGCGCGTTGGCCCCGCGCAGGGGATTAGCGCGTGCCGTGCACCTCTGAATTTTTGAAACTCCGCAAGCCTAGAGCGCGCGCCGCGCTCAGTGACGTACGGACTGGGCTCAAAACAAGATGGACGCTTTCGAAGCTGCTCTGGCTGAACTCATCCGCATGTATCGCCATTTGTATGATCCCTCGATGTGCAACTGGCACAGAATTCATGGAAGGAGATTGCAGAAGCGATGCAGGAGGAAGAAAAACATGCGGGATCGCTTCGTGAAGGCCAAAAAGAGGGTGATCAGAAGTGGCGATCCTGGCACCAACAAACCGGTGCCAATCCTCGTTGTGGAGCTGAGTTGGCTGTCGAGTTTTATAAAACACCGAGAAAAGGACACAAATATGGAAAAAGAGGTAAAAATGAAAGAAAAAAAAAGTTAGTACTGCTTTTATTACAGCTAGCTTAGCATGGAATACAGCAGGCCATGCTGTGCAGCCTGCCGTGTTGTTTCCCCTTTGTAGTCATATAAACAATAAACTGTGAGAATGAATGACCAAAACATGGCTTAATGAAAATATAAATCAAGCTGCTGACCAGTAAATGTGAAATAGTGGAAATAACCATTTTAGATCTGCACACCTCAACTGTAAACAAATTTAGCCTGTGTGTGTGTTGATGCTTCACCTTCTGTTTATTAAGCTAACAATTACACAAACATTTGTTTTTATTTAACACATATGTGCATTGTATCCGTTACCGTACAGCAGGCCATGCTGTGCAGCCTGCCGTGTTGTTTCCCCTTTGTAGTCATTGATATAAACAATAAACTGTGAGAATGAATGACCAAAACATGGCTTAATGAAAATATAAATCAAGCTGCTGACCAGTAAATGTGAAATAGTGGAAATAACCATTTTAGATCTGCACACCTCAACTGTAAACAAATTTAGCCTATATGTCTGTTGATGCTTCACCTTCTGTTTATTAAGCTAACAATTACACAAACATTTGTTTTTATTTAACACATATGTGCATTGTATCCGTTACCGTTTCATTTTGTACTGATGGATGTCAATGTCTGTTTTTTAGCCTGAAGAAACACCACAGAGCCAAGCACAGGACGATACATGGTGCCTCGACCAGACTGTCACCCCATTCGACCAGACCGTCACCCCCATGGACCAGACCTTCACCACCATCGACCATGAGTACATCACACCCATCGTCTCTCACAACCTCACGCCTACTGGCCATGAAACTGGCAGTACTTCAAATGCAGGGTGTTTTCCTCTGCGCAGGTCCTCCACGCCAATTCCTCCCTGTCCAACGGTGCCCATACCCGTACCACCTCGACACTTGCCAGGGTCAAGCAGCAGTAGCAGAAGCGACAGCCCTAGCATCAGCTCACTCCGTTGGTGTTGGTGAAAACTTTTTATACTTTTATACTACTATGAAAAAGTACTATGCAAAAACTCAGGACAGTATTACACTTTATTTCATTTTATGTTTATTAAATGTTGGTGAAAACTTTTTATACTTTTATACTACTATGAAAAAGTACTATGCAAAAACTCAGGACAGTATTACACTTTATTTCATTTTATGTTTATTAAATGTTGGTGAAAACTTTTTATACTTTTATACTACTATGAAAAAGTACTATGCAAAAACTCAGGACAGTATTACACTTTATTTCATTTTATGTTTATGGATATTAAATGTTGGTGTTGGTGAAAACATTTTATACTTTTATACTACTATGAAAAAGTACTATGCAAAAACTCAGGACAGTATTACACTTTATTTCATTTTATGTTTATTAAATGTTGGTGAAAACTTTTTATACTTTTATACTACTATGAAAAAGTACTATGCAAAAACTCAGGACAGTATTACACTTTATTTCATTTTATGTTTATTAAAT
This sequence comes from Garcialebias charrua, assembly GCA_038048925.1. Taxonomy (NCBI): domain Eukaryota; kingdom Metazoa; phylum Chordata; class Actinopteri; order Cyprinodontiformes; family Rivulidae; genus Garcialebias; species Garcialebias charrua. The sequence continues at coordinate 27,962 of JBBPBX010034544.1, forward strand.
GTTGGTGAAAACTTTTTATACTTTTATACTACTATGAAAAAGTACTATGCAAAAACTCAGGACAGTATTACACTTTATTTCATTTTATGTTTATGGATATTAAATGTTGGTGTTGGTGAAAACATTTTATACTTTTATACTACTATGAAAAAGTACTATGCAAAAACTCAGGACAGTATTACACTTTATTTCATTTTATGTTTATTAAATGTTTTAGTGTTTAAATAGTTATTGTTGCACTGAGGGACAGAGAGAAATGCAATTTCAATCCTGTGTATGTCCTGTACATATTACTGTTTTGAGAATAAAGCTGACTTTGACTTGACTTTGATTCAAATGATACATTTGTAATGCATAATTACACATTTATCAATTATTTTTAGACAGCATGCAATTTTTGCACACATTAAAATCAAAACACTATTTCTACAGGTTTCTCCACATTCCTGGTGAAATAAAGGCTACTACACATTGAGATTTTTCGTGTCAGGTAGCAATGCTTCATTTTAATGCAATATGGGACTTATATTTACAATGCCATTTCAGGTTTCCAAATAATTCTAACATCTAATGTTCTTACAATTATAAAAAAGTCTTTCATACCAAATTTTATGTAATACAACTGTTAGTGGCTATATGCAAACAAAACAGACGGAAAGCTGAAGTGGATATTTCAATGTAGTTTCATTTTATTTAAAATCATTAACATTCAAATACATATAGCAATATACAATATAGCTTAGCACACCTCAGAGACTATCAGGGAAACCGTAGTTGCACCAAGTTTGTAGCTGGCTGCTACACTTTTCTGGCTGCTACTTAAAGTCACTGCCAAACGCTCGGGTAATGTCACAGGGCTGCTGTGGGTCCTTCCATGTCGTATGAAAGGCGAAATACGATGTAGCAGGTCATCAAATCGGCGTGCAGACATGCGGAAGTAACTGAAGTGCATTTCTTCGTCAATTCTCCGCATCGGCATCACCACCCACCAGTACGTCTCTGAGGGTGTAATGGCCGAACATACCATCTCCTTCTGCGTCTTCTTCGTCTCATTAAAATTGCAAGACACAATAACTGTTGTTCTATTATAATTTGCTCCTCTAATAAAGACAGTTCAAGAATGAAGCGAGCGGGAAGCCATTTTGTTTGTGTTGTGACGTCAAACAGTTCTTCTTCTACGGTAGATTTCTTCTTCTACACCCTTTCTTGTAACATATGCACATGTTGTAGAGGCTACTGCCACCTGCTGGCCCGTAAAAGAACAGCACTTTGCCATGCTCCGCCGTGCGTCAACCATAAACACAGGGGCGAAACTATGAACGCATTTCGCCGTGCGGCACAGTGCACGCGCGGCGCTCGCGCTCCAGCCTGCGGACCAAAGCGAAAGTCTAACTCAGCCTTCAGATTCAGGAGGAGCAGTGTGGTTTTCGTCCTGGTCGTGGAACACTGGACCAGCTCTACACCCTCAGCAGGGTCCTGGAGGGTGCGTGGGAGTTTGCCCAACCAGTTTACATGTGCTTTGTGGACTTGGAAAAGGCATTCGACCGCGTCCCTCGGGGGGTTCTGTGGGGGGTACTCCGGGAGTATGGGGTACCAGGCCCATTGATATGGGCTGTTAGGTCCCTGTACGACCGGTGTCAGAGCTTGGTCCGCATTGCCGGCAGTAAGTCAGGCTCGTTTCCAGTGAGAGTTGGACTCCGCCAAGGTTGCCCTTTGTCACCGATTCTGTTCATAACTTTTATGGACAGAATTTCTAGGCGCAGCCAAGGTGTTGAGAGGATCCGTTTTGGTGGCCTTAGAATCGCTTCTCTGTTTTTTGCAGATGATGTGGTCCTATTGGCTTCATCAGATCGTGATCTACAGCTTTTGCTGGAGCGGTTTGCAGCCGAGTGTGATGCGGCCGGGATGAGGATCAGTTCCTCCAAATCCGAGGCCATGGTCTTGAGCCGGAAAAGGGTAGCATGCCCTCTCCGGGTCGGGGAGGAGGTCCTGCCCCAAGTGGAGGAGTTTAAGTATCTCGGGGTCTTGTTCACGAATGAGGGAAAACTGGAGCGTGAGATCGATAGGCGGATAGGTGCAGCATCCGCAGTGAAGCGGGCTCTGTACCGGTCTGTCGTGGTGAAGAGAGAGCTGAGTCGAAAGGCAAAGCTCTCAATTTACCGATCGATCTACGTTCCCACCCTCATCTATGGTCATGAGCTTTGGGTTGTGACCGAAAGAACGAGATCTCGGATACAAGCGGCTGAAATGAGTTTTCTCCGCAGGGTGTCTGGACTCTCCCTTAGAGATAGGGTGAGAAGCTCAGTCATCCGGGAGGGACTCGGAGTAGAGCCGCTGCTTCTCCACATCGAGAGGAGCCAGTTGAGGTGGCTCGGGCATCTGGTTAGGATGCCTCCTGGACGCCTCCCTGGTGAGGTGTTCCGGGCATGTCCCACCGGGAGGAGACCCAGAGGAAGACCCAGGACACGCTGGAGGGACTATGTTTCTCGGCTGGCCTGGGAACGCCTTGGGATTCCCCCAGAGGAGCTGCTCCAAGTGGCTGGGGAGAGGGAAGTCTGGGCCTCCCTACTTAGGCTGCTACCCCCGCGACCCGACCCCGGATAAGCGGACGAAAATGGATGGATGGGTGGATCTTCTTTAAAGCCTTGCTGTGTGCTCCTGTGGCAGACATTTGCAGCAGAGCTAAACGTAGGTGCGACCTATCTAGGGATTTTTCCAATCTATTGGTGATAATTGGACAATGCGACCTATACACCAGAAAATACTGTAATGCTCATCTGATGTAATATGGGCTAAAGTTGATTGCACACAGACAATTAGATTTGAGGCTAAAAAGTACACAACCAATGTATCTATGTCTCTGTACCTGTTTTCGCAACTGAGAGGTTTGTCAAGAAAACAAATCGTGAGGTTGACTTTTATTTTAAGAACACAATCATCTGCAACTGTTGGTGAGTTGGCATTCGTGAGGTAGTCTCCAAAATGGATCAACATGTTTGCAGTGGATCTCAATTTATTTTAGTTAACTGCAAAATGGTGCACCTTTGTTGGTTGAATTTTGAATATTATACAGGGATTAAATTTTTTTTAATCAGAGTCAGCGAGTCTTTATTGTCATTTGCACCACATGTGGCACACATGATGAAACGAGATTATGTATACAGGGTCCCAGTTACATCCAACAACATAATGTAAAAGAAGAACAGTAATAACATCTAAGATATGAACCAAGAAAAAACATAAACTAAAAATACATATAGGCACTAATATCATAGAAAAACATTACTTCAAACCACAGCACAAACATGAGTCTGTATGAGCAGATGAACACGAATGAACACATTTGACAGGCACAAGAGCTCTCTATATGAAACATTTTATTTATTTATTTTATTTATAACATTTGTTCATTTAATACATAACACAATACAAAACAATCCCATAAACTATAACATACCATTGCTGTTCATCATTCTTTAGTTTGTAGCAGGTCACTTTTGTAAATGAGCCCTCGAGGCTCAATGTGATTTACCTGACTAAATAAAGGTTGAATGAGTGAATGAATGAATACAAAATACTGTATAAAAAAATGAAAGGTAGCATAAAGAAGAAAAAATCTTATTATATGTGCCCCTTTTTTCAAACAATCAGTTCAATCAATAATAATCTTCTTTTCTTTCTATCCTTAAAATAAATCATAATGGTGTGAAGAGGATGGCTGTAAGGTGAGAAGGGAGGCCATCATCAAGAAAATGAAGCCTTCATCCTGCGCCCTGGATCCCTTCCCCTCGTCTCTCATAAAATACAATCACTCTGCAATTAGCCCATTAATCACACAAATAATAAATAAGTCTCTACAATCTGGTCATGTTCCACTGCCTCTGAAAACTGCCATCATTAAGCCTCTTCTGAAAAAATCTAATTTGGATCCCGACATTTTTTCTAATTACCGCCCAATTTCCCACCTCCCATTTCTGTCTAAAGTGCTGGAAAAAGCAGTTGCTGCTCAGCTGCAGGACCACCTACAACAACACTCCCTGTATGAGAAGTTCCAGTCTGGCTTCCGTGCAGCTCACAGTACTGAGACTGCACTGCTGAGAGTTACCAATGATGTCCTCATGGCTGCTGACACTGGTTCTCCCTCCATCCTTGTCCTCCTTGACCTCACTGCAGCTTTCGACACTGTGGACCATAGTATCCTCCTCCACCGTCTTCATGTGGAGGTCGGTCTCTGTGACACTGTCCTGGACTGGTTCAAATCTTTCCTCTCCAATAGGCTGGAATGTGTTAGTCTTGGCAATGCCACTTCCCAGACAGTCGGTGTCTCCTGTGGTGTCCCTCAAGGGTCAGTTCTGGGGCCCCTGCTGTTTTCCCTTTACATGCTGCCTTTAGGTCAAATTATTAATCAGTTCAACATTTCTTTTCACTGCTATGCCGACGATACACAGCTTTACATCAGGACTGGAGCATCCTCATCATCCCCATCTTCATCTTCACTCACTGCCCTCTCTACCTGCCTGGAGGAAATAAGGGCATGGATGAATCAGAACTTTCTTCAATTAAACTGCTCCAAGACTGAGGCCATAATGATTGGCACCCCTCACCAG
>JBBPBX010034545.1:13695-32567 GCA_038048925.1 Garcialebias charrua
CCTTCAGTGCCCACAGAGCAAACAGCATGAAGTCAGTCTGAGGATGTGTGCTGGACAGCCTGGTTTTTGTCTCGTCGTCTCGTCAAGGTTGGAGATTCTGTACAACTGGATAGGAACCATCCTTATTACCATCAGCTCCAGGATCAGATTCACATTGTGGATGTACAATATTGTGATTTTGTAGTATGGAGTGAAAATGATATTTATGTGGAAAGAATTCTGCCAGATGACCAGCTGTGGGAAACAGCAGTTCCCAAAATTCAGCACTATTTTACACATTGCATCCTACCTGAAATCCTGGGACAGAAATCCACACGTGACTAACCAATCTAAGAATCAAGAATGTTATTTGGAGTAGTTGATGAAAGGAGTTTGAAAAGTTTATACAAATTTAAACAGTTGCTCTTTTTTTCCCCAAAAACATTTGTCACTACCATAACATGTTTCAGCTACACCTGTAGCAAGCACTCTGCAGAAGGGTCATGTGATGTTGTTACATGTCATGACAGCTGTTTTTTATTTACAATAATCTTAATTGAAAAGTTAAGTATGTTAAATCAAATGATATATTTAAATCAATATGAGATTAGCTTGTGAATTTCAAAGGTGTTCTAATATGTTAAATAACAGCACATACAAATGTCATATGTCACAAATGTTGCAAAATGAGTCTACTTCAGAAAAATGTTTTTATTTCAATAGCAAAACTCATGTCATTTTAACTGACCAATATTCACAAAGATTGGTTATGGAGTTCATTGAATAAATTAAAAATATTCAACCTTATTGGGTAAATTTTTTTTTTGTCTTCATGAACAATTAACATGTACAAATATGGTCTGTAACAGTATTAGTGATTTAATTTACTTTTGATTTACTTTAAATGATAAATACATGTATAATCATTTAAACTTAAAATATTTATATAAATATAGTTGATTGAATTACTTGTCGCTCAGGCCACTATTAAGAATTGTAATCTTTCATGGAGAACATGAATCGTTCTAAAACAAATTCGAGACACAGTGGCTTTTGACACATTAAATCTATAGGCAAGGTCTTGAAGCTGCAGATGTAATCTGAGATGCATAAGTATCATAATAAATTGCTCAAATTTGGAGAGTGCTGACAGTGATGACATGCTGATGTATAAGGTTCACAGAGCTGAAAAATTTGCATCAAAACTAAAAAGTTGGGCAGTCCCGTATAAAACTTTGTTTTATCGTTGTTCTGGAAGGTTTCAGGAGTAAATTTAGTCACTGAGACTTTTTCCTTAAGGTCGCAGATCTCAGTTGTGTAGCCTTTCACTGCATCCTCCAGCTTTGTGAGGTCAACCATGCTTAGATCCGTCTGGCATTCTGCATCTGCAAATATTTAATTATTAAAAATTACGTTCAGAAATTCTATAAATAAATAAATAGTATTTTTATTTATTATTATTTTACCTTTGAATCGTTCGTTTTCAGGGGCTGGTAAGCTTTCTTCACAGAGCTCATCTTCCAGACTGTTGGCCTCCTCAGTGCAGAGAAGCTTCCAGGCCTTAGCTCTTTCCCTGCGCCGGAGGGATGCTTCTGTTTGTGGCCACTCGTTACTTCTTTGGTACCCCAGGTTAACAGTGGGGGCCCAGTCTTGGGAATGTACATCACCTGCTGCACTCGGACAACCTAAATATAAGACACCACTTTAAAGTAAAACACGTAAATGCCTTTCCTAGCACTAAGCTAACCGCTAACAACATTAGCATTCTAATCGGATTTTTTCTGGGAACAACCAAGTGTTGAACCACTACACAAGCTAGGGCATAACATATCTTACCTGTCTTTCTAGTTACTGTCCAATAAAATATCTGAAAATATGATTTAAACGATACGACCCTTACCTGTAACAAAGTGGTCGCTGCAGACTCTCGTCAGTTTCTGCACCTCCTGTTTTTAGCCGTAGGTTGTAATCCACGTTTGTCGTCTTTTTTCTGTAAGTTTTTTTAAATTAATCCCCTTGTAGCATACTACTTTCGGAACACGAAAATAACTTTTATCTATCTCTCGATTAGAGCGGTTGCAACAACCGTAAACGGCACAGAATTTAGGCATGTTGATGCTGAATCAGCAACAGAAGGAAACGGCTGCGTTTACTTCTTGCCCCGCATCTGCATTCTGTGACGTCACTGCTACGTCATCTGAAACCCAGCAATAATTATCAAAAAACACATACATTTGGAGCCATAATTAAGGGGAAAAAGAGTTAACCTACTGGAATGCTGGTGAAGCCTTCCTCCGCCTGTTAGCATGTTGTCTCGGTGTCCCTCCAACATCTGAGGCAGCCTGAAGTTCGCGCGGTCCAGACTGTTACAGTAAGGCCTGTTAGCATGTTAGCTCCATACATTTGGAGCCATAATGAAGGGAAAAAAGAGTTAATAACCTACTGGGAGCTGGTGAAGCCTTCCGCCGCCTGTTAGCATGTTAGCTCGTTGCTAAGCTGTAGCCTCTCTGTCTCGTAAACCTCCGGTCCAAACAAAGGTCTCCTGTACTTTTCCACACGCGGTCCATAGTTTTACAGTAAGGTCTGTTAGCATGTTAGCCCCTCCTTACCTCCTCTGCCCCGGTCTGCCTGTAAACAATGAGGTCTCCTGTAATTTTCAGCTGTAATCCTCCGCCCGTGGCCACTAAGGTACACTCTCCCCCCTCCCTCCTGTAAATTTCTGCCTCAGCTGAGTTTCGGTACCGTACTTTTTGGTGTAAAGGCGCATAAACCGTGTAACTCGAAACAATGCTTTTCAATGGGAGGGCGTTCGTAACCGCGAAACGTCGTAAGTCGAGGACTACCTGTATTTCCATGATAATTTATTATTTTATTTTATTTTGTCTGCTTTTGCACAATTTAATATATTTTTAAGCATCTAAGCTATTTTATCTGTTTGTTGTTGATCTCGCATTACAAATTATTTCGAACGTTACTGCTGCATTTCTTTGGAACCAAAGATAATAAACCAGACACTCTTGCTGTAAAATGCATTGTATGCTGGTGTATTTTTTTTTTTTTTTTACTTTTAGTACCATTAGATGTTTTACACATACAGTATAGGATAATGTAAACAGGGCTGTCAGAGTTTCAATGAGTTTATGTTAGGTGGGTGAATGATCTGATCATCTGACTATTGATTGCAGTAATCCACATTATCAGCAAAAATAGAGGGCCCCAAACCAAATTTCACTTAGGGCCCCATGGCTTGAGCCATCCCTGCTGCCATTAAAGACACAATGTATGAACATGCTGCTTTTTGGATCTATCAGGCACTGTTTAGATGCTGTCAGAGCAGAGGCAGCGTTAGATAAGATATTCCGCCAAGAACGTGGTCAGTAAGTTCAAACCGGATGACATTATGCAATAACTAGTGGTTCAAGGAGCATGTTTTCAAACCCCATGTTAGTACCCTCTACACACACATATGCACAAGCAAAAATAAAAACATGTTGTGGTCAGTTTCATATTTCAGTCTTTGATTGAGGTTTCCGCGAGGTGAGACGGTGAATCACATGTTTTTCTTGTTGTGCTCTTCGTGTTTATCTGAGGACAGTTCAAGAGGTATAATCTATCATTGCTCGTTTGCACACAAGCTCTTTCAAAGAAAGTCAGCTTGTTTGTGCATGAGCGGGAGCCAATCAAGACGAGCTGCTGTATCATCGTTCTCCTGACGGCCCTGAACTGTAAATGAGTGGCAGTGAAGCGGGGATTTTCGGGGATCCTCCTCTGCTTTCATGCTTTTGTTTCATTTCCTTGAACTCAAGTTTTAAATTCTTCCTTTTGTTTTTCCTCTTATGGTCATTCTTGTAAGAAGTGTACCTCCTCAGACGCTCCTGCGTTTAGCCGGAAAGTTTTAAACATCATCATAATGGAATTTGGAATTTGGACCCTCCCTGCCATGGAGCTGTGTCATTCCTTTATTCAATCTACCCTTGATTTAGCACAATCGGTGTCTGCCTTCTCTGTTTGCATTCCATGACTCAGCAACAATTCTTTCATCAGAAGAGTAAACCAGATTGGCACGTAGCCACATTTTATTTAAATGTCTAAAACAGTGATTGTCAATTAATCCTCCTCTTCCAGGCTGTGCTGCTTGCTGCTGTGCTACTGCGGGTTATGGGAAGGGATTCCTGGCGTGACTAGAGTACATGCGCTTCGGGAAGGATAAGCTCAGCTATGTCAGTAATGTGTCAGCCACTGCAAGGTTACAGTCTGTGCCCCCATTTTTAGCAAACCACTTAGCGTCGCCCCACCACGGCCAGACTCACATCCAGCATGAACCTGAAAACATGAAGAGAATTCAGAAGCAGGCAGGAGATAAGAAAGAATGTGTGAGCAAATGACTATGAGTTATTACATTCAATAAATAACAGTTTCTTGAAAATGTTTGCAGAATTTAGGGGGCATTTTGTCTTTTTTTTCTATTTCTTTCTCTTTCTTATGTTTTCTGATTTGGAGCAAATAAAAAAAAAAAAAGATTCTCAGACTTCATGCAGCAGTCCTGAAATAAAAAGGGCAAACAACAAAAAATGTTTTATAAGTTCACTTTTTTACAAAAAGTCCAAAAAAAGTGTTACAGTGTCTGGACATATTTTAACAAAACTTTATAAAAAAAGGTAAGTACTGTGTGTGAATCTACAACTGATTATTTTTTGTAGTTAACTCAGTTCAAGATGGCCACCACAACTAAATGACCTTAGCCAACACAAGAAGAGCTACAACTCAGCTACTGAGCTAAACTTTGATGTGGTAGTAGCTGAGAGTCATTCATATCACATACTTTGTGTTCTTAACACATGCCGAGATGATGCATGACTATAATGGCCAAGCTTGAAACGGTGCCTGCAGTCAACCTACTTCACATATGGGGGAATATATTATAGGAACATGGGTGTGATATGGAGTCTCCAATTTCTCCTATTGTTGCCAACCTGTACATGGAGGAGGTAGAAAAGAGAGCTTTGACATACTTTTCAGGGAGACCACCAAGTCATTGGTTCATGCATGTTGAAGACACCTGGAATAAATTTAAATCTCAGGAAGTCCAACATTTCACTGATCACATCAACTCTATGGGAAGTCACAGTTTCTGATGGAGGACATTTAGGAACTGAGGCTTATAAACCCACCCACACAGACCAGTTCTTGTGGTTTTGATTCACATCGTCCTGGAGCACAAGTTAGGAGTCACCAGGACTCTGTACCACAGAGCAGACAGCGTCCCCACTATCTCAGGAGCCAGACAGAAGGAGAAATCACACACAAGTCAGGCTCTAGAGAAATGTGGATATCCTACTGTAAAACTGGGCCTTTCTGAAAGCAGAGAAGAAACCCAAACAGGAGTCCAGCCAACCATCAGGTGAGAAGGAGGAACCCAGATCCAGACCAGTGGTCGTTCCGTATGTTGCGGGAGTTTCAGAGAAATTGAGACATTTATTTTCTAAACACAACGTCCCAGTGGCTTTTAAACCCCAAAATACATTACGGCAAAGACTGGTTCATCCCAAAGATCCAGTCCCCCGGCACAAACAGAGTAATATTGTGTATGCTGTTCAGTGTCAGGAGGGCTGTGATCAGTCTTACATCGGGGAAACTAAACAGCCACTGGCCAAAAGGATGGCCCAGCACAGAAGATCAACATCATCAGGTCAGGACTCTGCGGTCTACACTCATCTCCAGGCCAGCGGTCACTCTTTCAGGGATGAAGATGTTCACATCCTTGATAGAGAGGAACGATGGTTTGAGAGAGGAGTAAAGGAGGCCATCTTTGTGAAAAGAAACCGTCCATCATTAAACAGAGGTGGAGGCCTCCGGGTTCAACTGTCCCACTCACTCAGCCCCCTGTGAATAGAAAGCAGTGATCAGGGCACTAACAGTCAAATGTCAGGCTGATGGTCCTCCTTTTTCATATGAACAACTTTTATCTGTCGCCTTTAAAAAAAAAGATGAGACATTTCCACAAAGAAGAACCTGTCCCGAAGACCTGACTCAGACTTGTTCGATTTATCTACCTGGATTATTGGTATTGGGATTTATATACAGTATCAGGACATGATGGTCAAGGTTGGACCAGACTCTGTCTCTTCCCAACATGAGATTATCTTAATAGCTGGCATAAAAGGTGACGGGCGATATGCATTATTTCAAGAAATGCTAGGCCTTGCTAGGGTTATGATAATTTTTCAGCCATGTGACAAGAGAGCATGAGACAAATCATGTGATCTAAGTTCTGTGCTAAAATTCTATTTTGAAAGGATTTGGGAGTTTTCAAACGCTGTATTGCCATAAATTAATAAACTAAGGGTAATCTGAGTTCACATACAATCATGTTTTCATCAATATTTTAGACATTGCACTATAAAATCTCTGATTTCAACCAGTCATTCTATCCAAATGCCTCTGAACAAACATGCTGATGTAATCACACAGCAATAGCTGACATGTCCGTTTAAAAACAAACAGACTTATCCCGTTTACCGTGCACAGTCTGGAAATTAACTTGTAAATGTCAGTGTTTTGCCTCAACTCTATATGCTCATACGCTATACATAAAGATAAGTTTATGTCCAGAAGCTGCAGAGTAGTACTTAGTATTACCAGCAGTTATGTTTGTGTCATGACCTCACATCCAATGACCTGCTGTGCGGGTGTCACTCTATCCCTGAAAAGGACACACTGAATCTCTAAAGCGTGGGTCAGGTTTGTGTGTGTGTTTCTAACCAGGTCACCCTCCCCTTCTGACTTACAAACACCTGCTTTGCTCACTTTAAATTACAGGTTCTGCAGAGAGACGACCGCGACCATTACTTCTGAGCTGAGAGGCGTTGGATCGTGCGATCTCATCGGTGTGGTGCGGTGTGGTCATCCGAGGTGCACAGGTGCGTGCACCACAGGTGTGTCTGCTTCAAAATGTGCCTTACCTCAGCCTACACAAAATCATAAATCTATGAGGTGAAGTCACCTTAACAAACTGACAGCAGCTCCTCATGAACAAGAAGGGCAGCTTGTGTGCAAGTTGTTTGTGTGGAATCTCCCTGATCACTATGGCGACGATGAGAAATTCCCTGCACTGTGACTCTGAGAACTTCTGAAAGTTGCATGTGCAGAGTTACATACCCTCTGAAAAATGAGCTCACTGTGAGTAAAGAAGTAGCAAACTCATCTCTCTAAGGTGTGACACATACTCTGCACTCAGGCTAAAGATACCCGACACCTCACAGCCAATCCAGCTATCTCCAGGGGCCTGATCGGAGCTATGATCTCATGGCACCAGTATGGCCACGCGAGAACAGGAGCAGGGTAGGGCGAGAGCGAGCGAGGGTCTCGCTGCCTGCCAGCTCATCGTGTGTAATCTCATCCTGCTGTGGTTACTGTAAGTGAAATGGAGCAGGAATGGGAAGACGGGCCCGCGCCCAGCCATGAAGGTAATGGCTCTGGGAAGGGCAGAAGCACTAAACACTTACAGTTAAACCGCACAAGTCTGAGAATATTTCAGTCGCCTAAAATAGAAGCATGCACTGCAGCCGTTTTTGAGGCTGAAACCTTGACTTGGCTTTCTGTTCTGACAGGACACGTGTGCAAAGAGGTAACAAAAATGTGCATTCTGCAATGTCAAACATGGGAGAAAAATTATCATGCATGTCAGCTGTGTCCAAAATTAGGTTACACTTCTTCTTCCTTTCTTCAGCTTTATTGCTTGTAGGGAACATTTAGTAAAAACTGTTTTTGTGCTTGCTGAAGATGTAGTCCATGCAGCCAGCCATGCATGACCAGGCAAAAGTCAAAGTCAAAGTCAATTTTATTGTCAGAACTGCAATATGTACAGGACATACACAGGATTGAAACTGCATTTCTCTCTCAGTCCCTCGGTGCAACAGTAACCATTTAAACACTAAACAATTACATAAACAAGCATAAAATGAAATAATAAAAGTTTAGTACTGTCCTGAGTTTTTTGCATAGTAGTTTTTCATAGTAGTAAAAAAGTATAAAAAGTTTCACCAACACCAAAACACCAACATTTAATAAACATAATCATAAAATGAAATAGAGTGTAATACTGTCCTGAGTTTTTTCATAGTAGTTTTCCATAGTAGTATAAAAGTATAAAAAGTTTCACCAACACCAAAAATGAAATAGAGTGTAATACTGTCCCGAAGTATAAAGTATAAAAAGTATATCTATAAAATAAATGAAGGTTCTGGCATTTGACATTTGTGAAGAGTGACAAAGCAGCATATGGGGTTAATGTACACAGTATACAGCTCACTAAATTAAAATGTCCAGAGCCACAAAACGTAACCCAACTATGATCATCTACTGGTGGTCCATGGACCACTTTAAATTTGTTGCATGAGGCTTTTCAGGCTAAAACTAAAAATATACTGTATAATGGTTTTAAACATTCATTGATATTTTTATATTTAAAGACAAAGAAAAAGACAGGATTATTGTAAATAAAGATTTATTTTTATAGTTTTTACCCCCCAAAAAAACACCTTAAACAATGTTGGCACAAATTTCAGTTTACATATCCACTGTAAGTTTTATTCATTCAAAGGCAGTCAAATTTGTGCATAATTTTATTATACCATACCATACAATACCATTTTATTTATAAAGCACTTTAAACAGGAACAAGTCCACACCAAAGTGCTGGACAAACAAACACGCAACAGGCAACACAGACAATGAAGTACAACACGAAAAACATAAAAACATTGCAGATCATAAATCAAACGATCCAATACAAATCAGCTGGCATTGAAAGCGATGGAGTAGTAGTGAGTTTTTAACCGGGATTTGAAAACCGAGAGGGAGGGGGCCTGTTTGATGAGCAGCGGTAACTCGTTCCAGAGTCTTGGGCCTGCTACAGAGAACGCTCTGTCACCCCTGCGCTTAAGGCGAGTTTCTGGAACTATTAAGAGTACCTGATCCTCTGACCTCAAAGCACGTGGAGGGACATATGGGTGTATCAGATCCGAGAGATAGGCGGGGGCGAGACTGTTCAGCGATTTGTAGACATACATGAGAATTTTGAATTGGATTCGAAGATGAACCGGTAGCCAGTGAAGGGAGGCCAAGACTGGTGTAATGTGCTCTCTTTTGCGTGTGCTGGTTAAAAATCGGGCAGCTGCGTTCTGAACCAGTTGTAATCGTGCAATGGTGGCTTGACTGACGCCAAACAGAAGTGAATTGCAGTAATCAAGCCTAGATGTAATGAATGCGTGAATCACTGTCTCCAGGTTGTTTTTGGATAATATGGGCTTCAGCTTAGACAGACGCCTCAGCTGGAAAAAACAGGATTTGACGATCATGTTTACATGACTGTTGAGTTTCATGGAAGGATCCATTATCACTCCCAGATTTTTGACTTTTTGTTTTTCGGACAGGGGTAGAGCAGACAGGTCAATGCAGTGGTTTGAGGTTGTGTCATTGGGAAGGAACAATATGGCTTCAGACTTCTTATCATTGAAGCTTAAGAAATTTAAAGCCATCCAGTCCCTGATGTCAGCCAGGCAGTCGAGCAGAGGTTGAATAGAGCCTGTACCATTTTGTCTTAGGGGGAAGTAGATTTGACAGTCATCAGCGTAGAAGTGGAAAGGTATATTGTGTTTCCGGAAAATAGCACCGAGTGGCAGCAGGTATAAGGAGAACAAGAGAGGACCCAGGATGGACCCCTGCGGAACCCCCCATTTAAGAGCCGCCACTGCAGAAGTAAAATCATTGATGGACACACAAAAAGACCTGTCAGAGAGGTAGGATCTGAACCAGTTTAGGGCTGATCCTGAGATGCCCACCCACTGCTCCAACCTAGCAATGAGGATCTCATGGTCGATGGTGTCGAAAGCGGATGTGAGGTCCAATAGGACAAGCAGCACAGAGTCACCAGTATCTGTGGATAGAAAGATGTCGTTAAAAACCTTCAGTAGGGCAGTCTCAGTGCTGTGGAGGGATTTGAAGCCAGACTGGAATAGCTCGGGGATAGCGTGATCCTCCAGGAAGCACTTTAGTTGGGACTCAACTATTTTCTCTAGAAGTTTAGAAACAAATGGGAGTCTGGAGATTATTAGTAAGACTGAGAGTTCCCGGAACCAAGCATTTACTGGAATGCACCCTGTCAAAATAAGAGAGTTCCCAGATCCTGTTCCGGCAGGTTCCGGCTCTAATTAAGCCCTGTCGCACAGTGATAGCTGAATTTGAGCACTAGCGACCCCCGTGACCCGAAAAGGAAGAAGCAGGTACAAGATAATGGATGGATAGATGGAAGGATGGAAATTAAAACAATGAACTATCTAGTGTCTAGTGTTTTTTTTATTGTGGAAAAACTAAGTATCCTACTTTAAAGAAATAAAGCATAAAGTTAAAGTATGTTTTACTCCTTGTATTAGTACTAGTACAGCAGTGCTGGGCAGCGCTAATCCAAAAATTAGTTCCGCTATTTCTAAAGCGCTTATTAATTTATTTAGGTCCGCAATTTCAAAAGCGCTTATGTATTAGCAAAGCTAGCGGAAGCTAATGCTAACGCGCTAACGTGCAAATGGCGAACTACTTTTTTTAATCCAGCAGATTTGACCATTTCGTGAAACGGTTAAGCTCAGAAAAACCTTGTGCTATAAAGTCAGCTAAGAAATATATTTTTTCTCAGCAAAGAAATAATTGTTTTTACCGTGTTTTCTTGTAAAGTCCTTCGCTTCTGTGGCCGTCGCCATTTTGAACAGGGCAAATGAGGCGCTGACGCGTCGCGTAGGCCGCTGAGAAACATCCATAAGTTCACCCTCCATGTTAAAAACTCTTCGTCTGACTCTTCGAAAACAAGCAATAAGGCTGCAGAGTAACACACTGGCTGCTAACTGCTATAGAGAGAGCGCTCTCTCTAGCCAAGAGACTGAGGGGGACGCTTTTTTGTCACGGACCACATCCGGCGCTGACAGGATATGGTCTGTTAGCAGTCGTCCGGTTGATTTAAGAGCCCATAAATAAGTTTTTTCATTTTTACTGATAGATAATTAGTTATTAGCGGTATTGCATTTTAAATAAAAATAGCGCAAATCCGCTATAGCGCTAACAAATTGTTTAGGTCCGTTATCAGCGGATTAGCGCTTTAGCGCTCCCTAGCCGTCTGGTGCCCACCTTTGTAGTACAGTATTCACAAATTTGCAAAATAAATTACATGAAACTGTTCAAACTGGCAGTGGTTTGTCTGTTTTGGTCAAAGCTTGAAAGAGCTGTTGCACCTCATAGTGCAAAACGTTCCAGCAGTGACTGACCTGAACATTTGCAGGTCAATCCAACTAAACTATGCTCTTACTGAACACCTTTTTTTTTGCATGCATGCCAGAGCAACAAGAATTTTTCACCAGTTTTCCACACATACAAAATAAATTATTCAGTAACTCCTCTAAAAGCCAGAATGTTCAAACGACAATACAATAAGAAAAGAACTGACACAGTGGAGTAGACATAGACATTCATTCAACCTTTATTTATACAGGCTAGCCTCGTTGAGTCACGGGGACTCATTTACAAGAGGGACCTGTCTCACTCACACCAAACAACCATCCACTCTCACACTCACACCTAGGGTCAATTTAGAGTCACCAATCAGCCTAACAAGCATGTTTTTTGGTCTGTGGGAGGAAACCGGAGTACCCGGAGGAAACCCACACATGCACGGGGAGAACATGCAAACTCCACCCAGAAAGGCCCCGGACCGGGATTTGAAGACATGGCAATGCAAGCTCACACCTTCAAAGTAACACTAATTCATCCTGACAATTATGCTTATTCAGTGTCTCGCCAAAAATTAGACGATAAGATTAATATTAGTAATAAATTATCTATAATTTTGTTTGAAGCTGAAGGCAACAGTTCTGTCATAATTGTTGGAGGTAAGCCAAGAAACTGTTTTTCACAGTAGATTCCTATTCATGTTTCCACTTTTTGTGAAGTACAAAACAAACACAATGCATGCTGATACATTCACCTCAGAGGGCTAGAAAGGAGGATTAGCTCTCAGCAGATCCAACCCATCTGTTCTCACTTGTCTCCACTTTTGATGGAGTATGTGTATTACAGTATTTAGAAATATCTAAAGGAAATTACTGTGAACACACCCTGAGTTACTCCTCACCATGTGAAAATGACCACAGTGGTTGCTTAAAAGGTTCTTTTTGTCCAGTTTGTATTAAAAAACTACAAAACCTAGCGTTAGCAGTTATATTTGTATTGAACTGTGTAGTTTATTTTTATTTTTAAGTAAGACAAAATGAACATAAAATAAATTAATTAAAAAAACTGTTTTTAAATGTCCTGATGCTCAAAAATCCAGCAAAATAACGTCAGGTCGTCTGGACGGATTCTTCTTGTTGAAACGTTTGTATTTTACTCAAAAGACTTTGTCGGTCCGAGGAACTGCAATAAACTCATTCTTATAAATAGCCCATTCTCACAGTGGATCAACCACTTGGCTGGCAACAGCCAAAACTAGCTGTTCACGTGATAAAGGAGTATCAGCCTAACGACCTTAGTGCCCTGGTGACTGTTTGTTAATCACAGAGAGCTAAATGATACTAGCAACACAAGAAGGTGAGACAGGGAGGCCGCCGCCCTGTTTAATGATGGACGGTTTCTCTTCACAAAGATGGCTTCCTTCCTCTAAAAAAGCTAAGTCTGGTCCTCTGGACATTCAAAAAAACAAAACAAAGCAAAAAAATTGTAGAAACGTTTTGTCTTTCGTCCGAAAGACTTCCTCAGTCTGAGCTGCTGTATTCAGCTCAGTCTTATAAATAGCACCCTCTCACAGTGGATCAACCAGTTGGCTGATGACAGCCTGAAACCAGCTGCTCACATGATCAAGGAGGACCATCAGCCTAATGATGGATCGTTAGCACCCTGATGGTTGTTTTTTAAGATTTTTCTACCTGGATTATTGAGCATGCATCAGGGTATGGCTTCCTTCACTCTTCTCTGATACCATTGTTCCTCTCTATCAAGGATGTGAACATCTTCATCCCTGAAAGAGTGACCGCTGGCCTGCAGATGAGTGTAGACCGCAGAGTCCTGACCTGATGATGTTGATCTTCTGTGCTGGGCCATCCTTTTGGCCAGTGGCTGTTTAGTTTCCCCGATATAAGACTGATCACAGCCCTCCTGACACTGAACAACATACACAATATTACTCTGTTTGTGCCGGGGGACTGGATCTTTGGGATGAACCAGTCTTTGCCGTAATGTATTTTGGGGGTTGAA
The DNA here is from genome assembly GCA_038048925.1 of Garcialebias charrua. Lineage (NCBI taxonomy): Eukaryota > Metazoa > Chordata > Actinopteri > Cyprinodontiformes > Rivulidae > Garcialebias > Garcialebias charrua. The sequence goes on from JBBPBX010034545.1 coordinate 26,968, forward strand.
AGCCACTGGGACGTCATGTTTAGAAAATAAATACCTCAGTTTCTCTGAAAGTCCTGCAACATATGGAATGACCACTGATGGCTGGCTGGAGTCCAGTTTGGGTTTCTTCTCTGCTTTCAGGAAGGCCCAGTTAGGATATCCACCATTGCTCCAGGGCCGGTCTTGTGTGTGATTTCTCCTTGTGTCTGGCTCCTGAGTTAGAGGGGATGATGCTCTGTGGTACAGAGTCAGAGTCAGAGAGTCTTTATTGTCATTCGCACCACGTGGTACATGTGATGAAACGAGATTATGTACACAGGGTCCCAATTACATCCAACAATAAAATGTAAGAGAAGAACAGTAAAAACATCTAAGATATGAACTGAATATGAGTCCTGATGACTCCTAACTTTTGCTCCAGATAAGACTAATTACAGCTTCTCAAACTGACAAAGTTTTTGACGAAATGTTTCAACAAGAAGAATCCGTCCAGAGGAGCTGATTTAATTTTGTTAAGTTTTTCAATATTTTTTTCCAATCAGCATGTTAAATGTTGGTGTTTTCCATCCATCTGTGGTAAGTGGTGCGGGTTGGAAGCTCATGAAGAAACCGGTCTTATAGATGAAACACATCAAATGTTTCATGGGACATAACTACTCTGATGTGTTGTTCACCCATGTTTGGTGCCAAAGTTGAAAACATTAATATTTCTAAGTCCCATTACACATCTGTCTGGTCTCGCTCCCTATTTTCGGTCTATCGCCGCTCTAAATCTCTGGCTCAGACTTCGTGCAGACAGTCAGCTGTCTCAGCAGTCTGGACTATTGCTCCAGGCTTTGGCACCACAGCCAACACAGGGAGAAGATGTTTGTTAATGCCACACCAACAGCAGGAGCTCCTGTACACCAGACTGACTTTTGTTGTCCACAGTCCACAAAAAGACTGCCAGTTAAAACAGGCCTGCTGCAGCTCTTCAGATGTTGCAGGAACAAGGTTGGAGACAGCAGGTAAACTTGTCCTCAGATGCACAAATTAAAGTTAGAGTACTGTATTTTCTGGCGTATAAGTCGCATCAGTCCAAAAAAAGCATCATGAAGAGGAAAAAACATATATAAGTCGCTTTGGCGTATAAGTCACATTAATTGTGCGTCACTGCTGACCAGTCAAGTTTATTATGCATTTATTTAATGGTCAAAATAGCTTCATTTCACCTGGACGGCGGGGTGTCAGCCATTGCAGCAGGAGCTGCTAACGCAGCGTTCCTCCGCCTGCACCAGCTGAGTGAAGCGAGCGCGCACGGGGGGATTCGCTGTTGCACTTATTCAAAATTTAAAGTGTCAGTCAAAAATGGTTATGAATATGGAAAAAAAGTATCTAAGTCGCTTCGACATGTAATTCGCAGAACTGACAAATCCAAGCAAAAAAAATGAAACGTATACGCCGGAAAATACGGTAGCAGAAAAACGCAGTCTGAGCAGAAATGTAACTTTTCTGTAAACTGGGTCAACACTTTATCTGTAATTACAGTACACTCATTCAAATCTGTCTATACTTACTGTAAATAGTTGTATTCTTATCTGAACTGTTTTATCTGGGGCATTAAATATCGCCTTTGTTTTCTTTCAACAATCAGGTCAAGACCACAGCTACTTTTTTATTGCAGAAAACAAAGGAGGCTGTCTGACGTGCTCTGAACATTTAAAAAATATTTGAAAGTTTTCTTTTTGAGCACGGCATTATGAACAATTTGTAAATTGGCAACGCCCGCATGCCTCAATGACTATCGCCCAGTAGCACTCACCCCCATCCTGATGAAGTGCTTTGAACGGCTAGTCATGAAAAGCATCACATCTGTCCTCCCTGACTCCCTGGATCCCTTCCAATTTGCATACCGACCTAATCGCTCAACCGACGATGCCATCTCCTCTGCCCTTCACACAGCTCTCACACATCTGGACACGAAGGACTCCTATGTTAGAATGTTGTTCATCGACTTCAGCTCGGCATTTAACACCATCATCCCCCAACAGCTCATCCTTAAACTGGACAGTCTGGGGCTGAACACCTCAATGTGTAACTGGCTGCTAGACTTCCTGACCGGGAGACCACAGACAGTACGGATCGGGAGTAACACATCTAGCACCATCACATTGAACACAGGGGCCCCACAAGGATGTGTGCTGAGCCCCCTTCTATTCACCCTGCTAACACACGACTGCACACCATCGTACAGCTCCAACCACTTCATCAAGTTTGCGGACGACACAACAGTGGTGGGTCTCATCAGCAACAACGATGAGACGGACTACAGGAACGAGGTGAGCCGCCTGGCCTTGTGGTGCGGACACAACAATCTCACTCTCAACGTGGAGAAGACAAAGGAGATTGTTGTGGACTTCAGGAAGAAGGATGCCCAACATGCCCCTCTGACCATCAACAGCACCGCAGTGGAGAGAGTAGACAGCACCAAGTTCCTGGGAGTGCACGTCTCAAAGGACCTGTCCTGGAGCAGGAACACTGCAGCACTGGCAAAGAAGGCTCACCAGCGTCTCTACTTTCTCCGCAAGCTGAAAAGGGCTGGAGCTTCAACCCCCATCATGAGCACCTTCTACAGAGGTGCCATAGAAAGTGTCCTGACCAGCTGCATCACTGTGTGGTTTGGTGCATGTACTGCATCCTGCCGCAAGAGCCTCCAGCGCATTGTGAGAGCAGCTGAGAAGATCGTGGGCACCTCCTTGCCCTCACTGCAGGACTTACACAGCAAACGCCTCACTCGGAAAGCCCACCGCATGGCAGGTGATCCCACACACCCACTACACAGCTGCTTCAGACTACTGCCATCAGGGAGGAGACTGAGGAGTCTCCAGGCTCGAACCAGCAGACTGAGAGACAGCTCTGTTCATCAGGCAGTCAGAATGCTAAACACTCTGCCTGCTCTGCCCCCCCTCCCATTTGAACTGCCTTAACACTAAAACTTTCTCACACATTATCACTCAACACAAAGTTTTTCACTAAACTCTCGGTCATGTGCTCATACAGTTTGCACTACTTCTCATACTTGCACTAATGTCTGTATTACATCACTGCCTATAATCATAATACTGTTTACATTCTCTGTTTACATTTATTAATACTGTTTACTTTTATTACTACTGCTTACATGTAATTACTACTGTTTACATTTATTTACACTACTCTAATATCTACACCACTGCTGGTACATATACAGTGTGCTCTGAACGGTCTTATTTAGGGATGCCCAATGTGCCTTACTGCATATGCCACTTTTTGCCTCTATAACAACATCAACTACTACCTCATACATATACTGTGTACATTGACTCATACGCTGCTTTGCCACTTTGCAAATGTCAATGCTAGAAACCTTTAGTTTATTTTAGTTATACTTTTTATACTCTTTTTTTGTGCTAGTATGCAAAAACTCAGGACAGTATTATGTTCATTAAATGTTTAATGTTTTAGTTTTAGAGTTGGTGTGGATTTTCATGCTCTTGCACCGCTATGCAAAAAAAAAAAAAAAACTCAGGACAATGTTAGTTTTACTATTTTATGCTTATGTCTATTATTATATGTTTCAGTGTTTCAATGTTTAGATGTTTACTGTTGCACCGAGGGACTGAGAGAAACGCAATTTCGGTCCTGTGTATGTCCTGTACAGTACATATTGCAGATCTGACAATAAAGTTGACTTTGACTTTGACTAAATCGTCTAAATTGAGGCAGTTCATTTGGCTTGTGGGACTCTCTCACACAAGTTTCGGCTTTCACTCAGTTTCGTGTCGTGTTCGATTGTAGTAAAAGTCACCACAGACTAATAACAGAGACAGGCCCCGCCAGTGTTTCTGTTGAATCATAATCGACAGTTCTGACAGCGCATGCAACAAAATGACTATGGGTTTCAGTTTGAGTCATTTAGAGGGTCTCAAACACAGGTATAAAGAACAAAGAGGGAATCCCATAGAAACTTCCCCCTTCTTTGTCCACAAGTTGCATTTTAATGCAGCCTGAGAGGCGTTTCCTCTGTTCTTAGAACACTGCCTTCAGTCTGAGCTGTCCGTAACAGAAACTTTCCTTTGTGTCTGCACATTGAGTGCACACATGTCCCAAATGGTGTGGACATGCTGTACAGGTTTGTTCCTGCATGCACCTGTGTGCACATGCGAGTGCACGTTCAGGTTGTGACCAGCGTCTGGGCTGCAGACAGGGGTCCCTTTGCCAAGAAAATGGCGACAGGTTTCTCTGAAGTCTGCCGTTTCTTTTGATGTGGGCCACCGATTACTGTCAGCTTCGGCTCTGAGCCGACCACAGCACTTCCCCTCAGCCTGCCACCGATGACCCTCATTCTCTCACAGATCTTCTCAGATTCCTTTCCATTTTACTGTGGCGTGCACACGGCGGCGTGCGCACATGTCTGCAGGCGTACAAACAGTTTAGCTGGGATGGGTTTGGAATTATTTTTGCCGGATGTGTTTTTCAGCCTAACTATTATTGCAGTTTCAGTAGCATGACTTGCATCTCCGTTAGCAGAGTGTCCCTCAGCACAGCTGCATGTCAATACAGCAGGTGGTCATTGTGTGGTTAAAGGTTGTTACCCCCCACCCCCACCAAAAAAAACTTCCAGTCATGTTGCATCTGTGCTACTTTACCTACTTTCTAGACAGCATGTGTACTTTCCCCTCCAACTGTACATTTGATTTCTTAGAAAGTTAACCATCCTGACACTTTAGGCTGCAGATTCTCACACGCTGCTGCATCTTGGGGATCATGCACGTGATATATGTGAAGATTAGGGGTGCACCGATTGCAGTTTCATGCACGTGATATATGTGAAGATTAGGGGTGCACCGATTGCAGTTTTCTGGCCGATAACCGATCTCTAAAAGTCTGACCTACCGATTCCAATTTTGGCCGATACCGATTTTGTTTTATTAGCAACACTGTCAGGTGTTATAAGGTCACAACCTTCAATTGTCCAATGATTGTATTGAAAAACCCTTGAACAATATCCTACAAACTTGTTTTAACTGGCCATGTGGCAGTGCTCTGAAATATAAAGGAAGTTCAGACAGTTGTTGTTGAAATAAAATAAAAAAGTTGGTTAAAATCGGTTTCTCATTTAAGTATTGGCCGATTTCCCAAAATTACCATAAGGAAATCGGTGCACCCCTATAGTGAAGATGTATGCATAAAGTACAAAACTGAGAAAAGAGAAGAGTTTGATCCAAAAGATTTATTCACAAATCAATAAATAAATAAAAAAATAAGTACAATTCAAGTGGACATTGTTCTATTTGCAATGTTTGAAAGTAAAAAAAATAAAGTCCATGAACGTTTTACTGCAGCTCAAGTCGGGACGTTTAAGCAGAGTCTTTGCTTTTTTTTTTTTTTTTCCCCAAGAAATTCCCGACAGACTGCACTCACAAAGAAAATGTCCATTAGACACCCCCTCAGGCATCTTCAGAACCAGCATCTGGACTTTTGTCCTTCTGTGATGAGATTCACTCCAGAGTCCTCAGAAGTCCACATCATCTCTGTGACCTGCTGCTCAACTCCCTCTCACATGTCTGTTAAATGACAGCAGGGCTCCATGCGGCTCAGTC
>JBBPBX010034546.1:0-11494 GCA_038048925.1 Garcialebias charrua
AACCTAAAATGGCGTCCGGTGTTCTGTGACCGGAGACCCCAGTGACTGAACCTAAAATGGCGTCCGCCGTCCGGTGTTCTACATTAATTTGTGACCGTGTAAACTGAAGACCTACTTCCTGTTGCCCAAGATTGCTCAGAAATTGCTCAAAAATGATCAGAAATGATCTTTTTTATCATAATTATTATTTATAAAGCCTTTAAAACAACCAGAACATGAAATTAAGAACATTTAAACACAAAAAACACAAAAAAAAAAAAAAAAAAATTTTTTTTTTTAATACAGTAATTTCATATTTTTATTAAATATGATATGTTCGTAGGTCCCGTGGTTCGCAGGTCGATGGGGTCGTAGGTCGGGGGTCACCTGTAATTTTTTTTTTTTAAAGTGTGTTAATTTCTGCTATTTTCAGCCTCTTTCTGATAATTTTAGCTTGTTATGGTCCTTTCAGCTTTTTTCTGCTATTTCAGGTACATTTTGGCCGTTTGTGTTTATATTTTCCACTATTTCCACATTTTTAGCTCATTTCAGCTCTTTCCACTTCCTTCTGATAGTTTCACTTTCTTTTTACCTTTTCAGCTACTTTTCTGCCATGTTTTGCCAATTTCAGCTTTTTTTTAAGCTAATTTCCTTATTTTTGTGCTCATTTCTGCTAATTTAAACCTAATTCAACAAACGTGTTCTTTTCTGCTTTCTTCTGCTCACTTAGGAGTGTTCTTCCATTTCTGCTAAATTTCAGCTGTTTGTCAGCAAGTTCTTCAGCAACAAGCATTCACACTGCATTTTAACAGGAAATGCAGTTTCTCTAGTTTTGTTCCAGTTGCTCTGTTGACATGCAGCGCTGCAGCCAGAAGATGAAACTGGGTCAGAACCGACCAATTGAAGGAAACTTAAGCATTCCAGCAGGTGGCGCTGCGTACTCCTGACCATCTTTCACATGGATTGAGGCCACAAACAAAAGCTCATTGTACAGAGGGGCCTGGAATCTGCTGGATCAGGTCCAGCTGGACCAGCACCCCCCCCCCCCCACACACACACACACACACAGAGTGTCAGAGACACACACACACACACACACACACACACACACACACACACAGAGTGTCAGAGTCCAGCTGGAAGCAGGGGACCAGCAGCTCCTCTGTTTACTGATGAAACACTTCACTGTGAAACCCATCAACAACAAGGTCAGCACAGACAAACACCTGGTTGGACCTGATGGGTCCTGCAGAACTGAAGCCAAACAAGAGGCTGGGAACCTCCAAAACCTCTGATCACACAGAGCCACCGTGATCCGCCTCACCTGACTCGGGAGTGACGAAGAGCAGCCACGAGGAGAACTGGGACGCCCCCACCTGGTTGACGCAGGAAACCCTCGCGCTGTAGTTGGAGTGGCTCCTCAGACCCGACAGGGTGTGGGCGTGAGGAGGAACCTGGACCTCCTGCTGAGGCAGAGCCTCCCTGCGGCCTGCCAGCCTCACCACCTGAGGAGGAGGAGGAGGTCTGAAGAGTCTGATGCAGGTCTCATCGTATTTTGTGTGTGTGGACCGTACCTGGACGATACAGGTGGAAAGCTCAGAGTGACCCGTGAATCCTGGTTTCCATGACAACTTGACACTGTTGTCAGTCATCGTAAGGATGTGAAGACCACCGGGGGCCTCCGGCAGCACTGAAGAGTCAGAAACCAGAGATCAACAGATGGGCGGTCTGCCTCGTCACTCCCAGATTAACTTTGAAAATTAGAAGCTTCTAAACTTTGTCAAAGTTGAAACGACCGGACGTCATCAGAATAAACAAAAACAGCTTTTATTTTTAAATCTTTATAAACACTGAAGTGTTCTTAAGAGCATGTAAATACTCAGAGGACCCGTGGTCCAGTTCTCTCCGTCATACATGAGGCGCTGCCGCCGCTGCTTCGAGCAGCCAGGGAGCGACGTGAACTCCCAGCACATTCTGTCCTACTGTTGCTCTCTACTCTCACTGCAGACCCCAGATGGAGACCCCTGCTCAGAATCAGTCCAGGTCCAGCAGGTGGACTCACCTTTAATGTGGACCGTTCCTGTTCGGGACACAGAGATTCCCCGGGCGTTCTTTGCTTCACAGTAAAACTTGATGCTGCTGTTCACACCTGCACACACATACACACAAACACACACACAGAGAGAGTTTCTGTGAGTTTCCAGGAGGACCGTGGTCCTGCTGCAGCCTCACACTGAACTCCAAACATCTCCTGCTCTCTTGTTTTGTTCAGTTTGGGCCTAATCAGCTGTTTATGACAAACATGCCCATCAGAAATGACCTTTGGATTAAATCCAGACCTCATGATGCTGACTCAGAGCTCCAAGGTGTTTTAAAGCCACCAGAACCCGAGGCGTGACTGCAGCACAGCCTGCAGAGCTCAGAGGCTGGTTTGTTGCCAGGAACACATTGAAGAAAGGAAACAAAAACATTTTGATGCTCTGAAGGTTCCTCTGAGCTCAGTGGGCTTCAGAGTTGTCAAAACTGCTCACCCGACCAAACTGAGCAGCAGAAGTAGAAATTCTGAGGTTCTTGTTTTTTTGGTTCCTCTCAAGTGTAGGTGCATCTCCTCTGCATCTGTTGGAGCTTTGGGAGTGGGCGGGGCTTACAGCAGCACTTGTTGAGGACAGTGAATGCAGAATGATTGGTGCCTTCACGTGCAGCCTCTAAAAAAAAAAGTCTCCAAACACACCAGAATAAAGTAGCTAGAAATGTCGCTAATCACATAATTATTGTTATTTTAGTCGATACAGGTAGGCCTGTCACGATAACAAATTTTGCCGGGCGATTAATCGTCTCAGAAATTATTGCGATAAACAATAATATTGTTTGAAATTCATTGTAAAATTTAAGAAGAAATGTTGGTTATGGGATGGCAGTATAAGACTGTTTGAACTGAAGGATGGATAGTGAGGGAGCAGCAGTGTGTCTAAGAAAAATGGGAGGGAGGCCCCTTGACGTGACATGGGCTGTCTCTCTTCGGTTCTCAAAATGGCGAACGCTCTGTGTGGTTCGAACTCTTTAGCATAGCATTTTTCACACAAAGCTTTTAATTTAAAAAAAAATCAGTTAACAAGTTCTCAGCTTCTTTTTTCAGAGAAAAACAACTTTTTACACAAAGGCACAAGTTTCAACCGTGAATTTTGGAGCTTCAACAAGACGGAGGTTTTTTCCCCCGAAGTCGGCCTGTTAGCTTAGCTCGTAGCTTAGCTTCTCAGCTTAGCTGCTTTTAACGATCCAAAAATGCAATTTTGGACGGTTAAAACAGATTTTCTATTCTAGATTCTAGTTCCAGGAGTCTGAAAAGTCTCTTACGTCATCAACAATGTCGATCCACAGGCCAATCAACGGCTGCAGTTTGCTGACGCCAGATTGTTTGTTTGGCTCGGATAGACCACGACTGAAGCGGGTCCACAAACCAAGCAGCACCAGGGAAAGTCGATGTGACCTCCCAACAGGACTCTGACCCAAAGCACCCAGAGAAAAAGACCAAACAACTGGTTAACCTGACTGACCTGGGACATGGAGGATGGAGCGGGAAGGTTTCGGTTCTCCCTTCTGGACTCCTCCCAGCCACCACAGCACCTCCACTGGTTCTGGGGGTCCAACAGCAGCGCAGGAAAGGTTGAAGGGGGCGTTGGGGAAAACCGCCACATCCTGCGGCTCTTCGGTGAAGTGAGGAACGCCTGCGAGAGGAAAAGACCCGGTGAGGAACTGGCAACGGGAAGAGACACCGTGATGCGTTCAGGGTTCCACCTTCAACTGTGATCCAGGCCCGCTCGGAGGAGAACGTCTGATCGTGGTATTCTACCTCACACCAGTACTGACCCGCATCCAGCTGCTGCACCGACTTCACACTGAAAGCACAAAACGGAACGGCGTAACACGTTCTGTCTCACAGAACGTTGTCATCCCCACAACCAGCTACTACCACACCAAATCTGGGCTCCACAACTGCAAACTGAGTTATAGCCCTGTAAGGGTTTACTAAGGTCAAATAGCTGTGGCGGCCATCTTAAATTAGGTAGACTCCAAATGTTAATGTTAAAGAGCTGTTGATCTACATCCTTTCTGAAAGTTTAATTAAAAATACAACTACTGGTTTGTGAGATATTTTGCTAACAGACAGAGAAAACTGAATTATCACCTGCTATCATGGTGGCAGGTCTCTGTTTACTCCCCAACAGAGCAGAAACACAAAACAATCCAACATACAAACAGGAAGTTCAGTGTTTTGTTCGTTAACTGGTTGAATGTCTCATTGGTTAACTGGTGTAATGTCTTCTTGGTTAACTGGTTCAGTGTCTCATTAGTTAACCAGTTTAGTGTCTAATTGATTTACTGGTTCAGTGTTTCATTGGTTAACAGGTTGCATACCTCATTAGCTAACCCTTCATCATTTACCTCCTTCCTCTAGGTCACATCTTCCGCAAACACGGCGTCCATTTCCACTGTTATGCTGATGACACACAGCTCTACTTGTCATCAAAACCAAACTCCACCCACCCTCCATCCTCACCGACTGTCTCAACGAGCTAAATCACTGGTTTTCTATCAATTTCCTTCAACTAAACAGCAACAAAACAGAAATAATTCTTGTTGGTACCAAAAACTCTATTTCAAAATCAGAACAATGTATCCCCCTCCCCTCAGGTCAAGAGTCTCGGTGTCATCCTCGACACCACTCTCTCCTTCACTTCACACATCAACAATATTACTCGGTCTGCCTATTTCCACCTCCGTAATATTAACCGTCTCCGTCCTTCTCTCACACCCCGCTCCACAGCCATCCTGGTGCACAGTCTTGTGACTTCCCGTATCGATTACTGCAACTCCCTTCTCTACGGCCTCCCCAACAAATCTCTCCACAAGTTACAGATGGTCCAGAACTCAGCTGCCCGTGTCATCACTCAAACCTCCTACTATAACCACATCACTCCTGTCCTGCAGCAGCTCCACTGGCTCCCGGTTAAATCACGCATCATCTTCAAAATTCTACTCCTCACGTTCAAATCTATCCACAACCTTGCCCCTCCTTATCTATCTGACCTCCTACAAATCTCCATCCCATCACGCTCTCTCAGATCCTCCTCTTCACTACATCTCCATGTACCCTCTGCCCGCCTCTCCACCATGGGGAGCAGGGCCTTCACCTGCTCTGCCCCTCACCTCTGGAACGCTCTACCGCCAGACCTTCGAAACACCACCTCCCTTTCTCTGTTCAAGACTGCTCTGAAAACACATCTCTTTAGACTAGCCTATCATTAACTTTACTAAATGTATTTTTATCTTTATGTATTTTATATTTCAATTTGTCACTGATAATGTTTGAACTGTATTTGTTTGGTGTCCTTGGGTGTCCTGAAAGGCGCTTTTAAATAAAATGATTATTATTTTTATTATTATTATTATTAGTTGGTTGATTGGGTGTTTCATTAGTGAACTGGTTGAGTGTCTCATTAGTTTTCTGGTTGAGTGAATCATTAGTTGGCTGATTGAGTGTCTCATTGGTTAACTGGTTGAGTGTCTTGTTGGCTAACTGGTTCAGTGTTTCATTGGTTAACTGGTTGAGTGTCTTGTTGGTTAACTGGCTCAGTGTTTCATTGGTTAACTGGTTCAGTGTTTCATTGGTTAACTGGTTCAGTGTTTCATTGGTTAACTGGTCTTTCTGGTTAACTAGTTTGGTGTATCACTAGTTAACTGGTTCAGTGTTTTGTTAGTTAACTGGTTGAATGTCTCATTGGTTAACTGGTTGATTGTCTTCTTGGTTAACTGGTTCAGTGTCTCTTTAGTTAACCGGTTTAGTGTCTACTGGTTCAGTGTTTCATTGGTTAACTGATTGAGTGTCTCATTTGTTAACAGGTTGCATGCCTCATTAGCTAACTGGTTGAGTGATTCATTAGTTGGTTGATTGGGTGTTTCATTAGTGAACTGGTTGAGTCTCCTTAGTTGGCTGGTTGAGTGAATCGTTAGTTGGCAGGTTGAGTGAATCGTTAGTTGGCTGGTTGAGTGTCTCGTTAGTTGGCTGGTTGAGTGTCTCATTGGTTAACTGGTTGATTGTCTCATTGGTTAGCTGATTCAGTGATGGGTGTTGCTGGACCTGTGGGAGGTCTCCCAGTGCTGCTCTCCCAGCATGAGGAACACCTGGTCGGTGCTGTACAGCTTCTCTCCATCTTTGATCCACATGATGTCCGGCTCCGCCATGCCCTCCACGGCGCAGCCCAGCCTCACCTCTTTTCCCTGAGAGACGGTCTGATTGGACGGGTGTTTGGTGAACAACACACCTGCAGGGAAAAGTAAAGGTTTATGCAACAATGACATGAGTGAAAGGTGGGCGTCTACCTAAAAGTGGTGGAAGCAAACTGGTTCAAGATGGTAAATGGTAAATGGAGCTTACTTATATAGCGCTTTCCAGCCCCCTATGAGGGGCCCCAAAGCGCTTCACAGTACCAGCCATCCACCCATTCATACGCACATTCATACACCGGTAGCGGTAGATGCCATGGAAGGCGCCAGCCAGTCCTACCAGGAGCAACTTGGGGTTAAGTGTCTTGCCCAGGGACACAACGAGGTATGCAGTGACTGGGGATCGAACCCGGGACCTTCTGGTCCTGAGCCGGCTGCCCTGCCTCTACACCATCTCGGCCCCAACAGAGCAACAGAAAACCCTGGAACAATATCCAGGTATAATTAATTTAGGAAAATGTTCACAGTGAAGCACGGTAGCGGCTGCATCATAATACAGTATGGGGTTGTTTTTCCTCAACTGAAACTAGGGTTTTAGTCAAAGTAAATAAAATGATGAACAGTTCCACATTCTAGTAAATTTGACCCAAAAAGAGAAAGCTGATCATATACTGTAGAGGGATTTTATTTTCATCATGAGGATAATGAGAGGGATTTTATTTTTCATCATGAGGATAATGCCGAACATCTCCATCAAAAATAAACAAAAGTATTAAAATCCAAAGTTTAGACAAAATTCTGACATGAAGATGGATTTAATATGGCAGATCTGGAGCTCTTGTACAGGGTGAAATTAAACTTTTAAAAAAGGACTTGTATTCCTGGTCAAATAAAATTCTAAAGAAATGACAGAATTTTCTGCAACAAAGAAATGCTGAAGATCTTTGTTGAAGCTGAAATAAAATTATTAAGTCAAAATGATTAGAATGGAAGTTAAACAAGCTAAACAAAAGCTAAATAAATATATCTAAATTAAAAAAGCAAAAGGCTCAAATTAGCTAAACAAAAAAAGCACAATTAAAGCTAAATATAACAAGAAAAAAATAGCTAAAATTAAGCTAAAATTAGTTAAACAAAAGCTACAATTATTAGAACAGTAGCAAAAACTAGCCAAACAGAAGATAAAGACAAAATCAGCAGAACTGCAGCCAAAATCAGCAGAATTGTAGCTAAAAGCTAAAACTAGCTAAGTAAAAGCTAAAATTAAGTAAAGTACGCTGAAGTAAACGTCAAAATGCAAATACTGTATTTCTTTAAGGATTTGAAAAATCTTTTTATATTGTATTAGGGAAAAAAGTGTGGTTTTTAAAGTCAAACTCAAAGTATAAAAGTAACAAAAAACAAAAGTCAAGTTAATTTTGAGTGCTGACTCAACATTTGACAATAACGGACAAGATAGTTTTGGATAAAAAAATAAAATAAACTTCTACGTTTCTATTAAGTGAATCGAAGAACCAAGACAAAAAGATCAATCTAATGCCAGTGGCTCTTTATGGTAACTGCACACCTGGCTGCATCTCTAAAAGAGTCAGGCAGAAACAGACTGGAAAATAAGCCTCAAACCAACAGTCATTGTTTGAACACTATAAGCTTAACTTTGGGTGGCAGAAGACTCTGATGGTCACACATGAATTTTTAATGCTTCTGCAGTGTTAAATAGGGAGAATGACGGTTTAAAAGACCCTTCACTTTTAGTTTCGAATGGAATATTTTGAGCTAAAAAACAATTTGTGAAAGCTTAAGACTATACGCGCTTTTCCCTCTGGAGGAATTTGTGTGAAAACTGCAACTAGAAAGAGACATGATGGATGAAAGACAAGGAAAAATCCATACATTTTGATGTATAATTTGTATATGTAACAAAAAAAAAAGGATATGTCAGAGTAGAAAGAATTTAAAAAAAAAACTTGACAGGTGAAAGGTAGTGACGTCATCACCCCAATTTGAACATTCTGTGGAAAAATTAGTTTAAAAAAATGAACTAAAAATTCTGATTGTATAAAAAGCATTAAAGGTTTAAAAACACCAGTTCAGTCATGTGAGGTCCAACTTTCTGTGAGCCTTTAAAACTTTAAATTGTTTCTGTAATGACGTCAGAGCAGCAAACAGGACTGCACAGGCCAAAACTCCATCTATGGGGGACACTTTTTCTCTGTTTTTTTGAGTTTTGTCCAAATTTTGGGATGCAACGCAACCAAAAAGTAGTGCAAAGTATTCCAGATAAAAAAGCACGTTTCGAAGTATAATTTGTTTGTTTTAGTCTGAATCTTGACGGGAAATGAATGAGGAGCTTGACTGGACAGACGGGTTTATTCTTTAACACGAGCCCAGATTTCCAAAGATAAACAAAAAAAATAGGTTTTCTTATAACTTTATTTACGTTGCCTTAAAATCGTGCTAGACTTCAGGTTTATCTCTCAAGTGTCTGTTCGTTAGTTCGGCACTATTTTTAATTACTTTTTCAGTTATTTAAATCGCTAATATAACAAGTCTTGTCTCTTTTTGAGGTACGGCAGAACAAAACAAGTAGCCGTAAAACTTGGTGGACTGAACATGTCGACACAAAGCGATGAATTCCTGACAACAGCTTATTAAATAACACTCACCGCTCGCTCGGGTTCCCACCAGGCTCAGGAGGAACAAACACATTCTTCCACAGAAGTTGCTCCATCTTCTCATTTTGTTTCTGCTAGGAAACTAATGTCGGCTTAACGAAGCCTCATTTCCCCGGTCGACAAACTGGTTCTCGGGTGTTGTTGAAGGTGAAATAATAAAAGGTTGTGGCAGGAGGAGTGGAAGACACCGGAGTTTGGACTCAGCGAACTGCGAGAAACAAGTGCAGCCGAGCCCGTCTTGAATTGAGCATTTTCTTGTGCGCGATTATTGCGATATTACGGTAACACTGCTTCGTCAGCCGGTTTCAAAATAAAAGCGGATTTAATATATTATTATTAATATCATTATTATTTATTCATTTCATAAAAACAAATTAATTATATTTACAACAATTATATTTACAACAATAACAAAAAGAAAAGAAAACCAATACAATGAAATTAAAAGGTAGCAGAGAAGAAAAAAATTCTTATATCTGCCCCTTTTTTTCTCAACATTCAAACAACATTCTTCAGTTAGTAAAACAATAAAACAAAAAATGAAATCCTAGAACAACAATTCATACGAGTACTGTACACATTATACAGTTTTTTTATCAAGTTCTTAAACATGTACATTGACTTGGCACTTTTAATATCATTTTCCAGATTATTCCACAATAATCTGGATTTCCAACACCTTCCCAGTCTTTTAATACTAACATGAGTTGCTGTCTTGTATTTCAAAATTTGCCGCTTATGCAAAAATCCAGATAAATAGATCTATATAAATCTTTTTTTTTCCCTCTTGTAAATGAGTCCTCAAGGCTCAATGAGATTAACCTGCTTAAATAAAGGTTGAATGAAAAATCTTTTTATTTGATTTTTAGGTCACAAAGTTAATGAAGTAATAGTCTACTGATTCGTTTTTATTATTGTATGCTATTTACAGTATTTATTTGAGATTAATCTCCAGGCCTTAAACGTTTTGTTTCGCCTGGTAAAATACGTCTACTTTTATTTTGAAAAACAACACCTGATGGATGCTACCGTAATACCGGAAGTAAGTGCGCACAGTAACATCACATGAGGACTGTGTGACAGTGAGGTGTTGGAAAGTAGAGCTCCACCTTCTGATTAAAACAAGTCCACCAGGTTCATTTAAATGACTTGTATTTATTTATGAAGCTTAGATCAGCAGAAAGAAAACGGAGAGCAGTGCCTTCAAAATGGAGGGAAGATTTATGAAAAGTAAAGAAGTTGAGTGCGTTTGTTCCAGAAAAAGCACCAGTATGATTCAAACTGAAAACACTGACAGAAAAAAACAACTGCCTTCTGTGTTCAGGTCATCCGAAAAAAATTAAGTTTTTTTTTTCTTTCAAAGCTGAAATCTTGTTTTTAAGTCATGCCATTAAAATATTTTCACTGTCCATCGCAAAACCCAGAACCTGAATCAGAACCTGCTAGATGTTCTGGTTTGTTCCAGGAGTTCTTCTAATGCCTGACGAAGCCCTGAAGGTCCAGGCGTTTGTGCCGGAAATGTCGAGAAATAATGGAACAGCCGCGCATATCAAAGTTTTAACCAAAGATCTGGTATGAGTCGTCAGCCCTCAAGAGTGTGTGATGGGGATGACTCTCAGCTACCACCGCACCAGATTATAGCTCAATATCTGTATAAACTTCAGCATTAAGACATTTAATGATGAAGGTGAAGTGACCCTCAAGGACCAGAACACCAATCAGCACGAAACATGCACCTGTGAGACGCCAACAATCATATGAGCAAACGCAGGACAGAAGCTACAAGCAACATTTCTGAGTTATCAGCCAGTAGTGGCTAAAAGCTAACAAGAAGCTAAAACAGTAACAGCTTTTATGTCAGCTAAAATAACTCCAGCCATAAATATACAAACAGAAAACTTCCATGTTTTATGACACAAGAATGAACGTGAACGTTTGGACCGATCTGAAACGAGCAAACGGTTCTTCTTCTGCGTTTTGTGCTACGATGTTTCCTTCAACAAGCGTCTCAGCGCTGCGACTGCTGCCAACAAACCGAGGAAGTCCAAAAGTCTCAGACACCAACTCATCCTTTAAAACGTCTGTTTTGCTGCGTCGTCAAAACTCGTCTGGATTTAGAGAAACGTGAGAGCGAAAGGTTTGTAGGTGACCAGAGACAACAATCTGACAATAAGGGACACAATGTGACCCGACCCCAATAATCACCTCTGAGGTGCTCCAGATTGTACGTCTCATGACAGAATGATCACTGAACTGGCGAGAGGCCCGTGATGTCCAGAACACATTCAAGAGACACACAAGTGTCCAATTCAGAGGGATTCCAATTTAAAATCCTGTATACATTTAAGAGACTGATAAAGACGAGTTTCTTGAAAGAATATGGAAATCGTTAATATAAATCTACTTAAGTTGTCCGATTTGATTTAGATGTTTGAGTTTTTATGTTTTTAATTTAGCTTGTTATTGTCTTTGTGAATTACATTTTAATTTAAATTTTGTAAAAATATTTTGATTTACATTAGAATTAAGTAAAAAGGGGCAGTTTTCATAAGACTAGTTCTTCTTCTTCTTTCATTTTATTTATATTTTTTGATTTATTGTATTGTATGTACGTA
>JBBPBX010034546.1:11546-26740 GCA_038048925.1 Garcialebias charrua
ATATATATATACAGTATGTGTGTATGTGTATGTATATATCTTGTTCTTGTGTTTAGTATATATTTTTTTTAATTGTCATGTTTTTAAATGAAATGAATAAATTATAAAAAATAAAAAAAGGGTGGATTTGAAGTCACTGACTCGTCTCCAGTCGATGCTGCGAGAATCAACTGGGCGTGTCCAAATGTTGTTGTTGTTTTTTTTTCCAGACTGAGTACTTTAGATTGAGTACTTGCTGATGCCGAGGAGGTAACAAGTTTTTAAACATCATACGTTGACTTTAGCACCACATTTCTTTTTATTAAGAGCAAACATCTTAACAACGCCTGAGTTCAACTTAAAATAACTCCCAACTATGGACGTTTCACCTGCCAAGTCGAAGAGGAAGTGATGTCACCAAATATAAAGTGGTATCGGTCTGAAGTATCGGGGTGTTTTTATGAGTACGAATACGCAAATCTGGTATCGAATCAACCCAACTTGTACTCCTGAAAAATCAAGGCCCAAATTTCCCAGAAGTCTGTGTCGCCAACGAGTCTCCAACGAACATGGTCCAATAAGATGTTAACACCAGCTGCTGCAGTGCATGCAGGTTTAAGCTAAGCTAGCTGTTAGCGAAGTGACTTCGGAGACGCAGAAGCTCCGGAGGAGTCTCTCCTTTCTGGACCGGCTGTGTGAGGTTCTGCAGCAGTTCGGAATAACGGAGGGTTTGATTTCCATGGAAATGTCCGTTTGTTAAACCGGATCAGATTCCTTCAAATTCTGCACAAACGACCGGATCTGCCGGTTCAGGTTGCCGACCGTCATGAATGAAGCGAGACGTCTTCTGTCTTTTTAGTGTTTTATCTCCATCAGGAACGGTCTGGAAGCGGGCTCGGGTCTATGCGGGGTGCTCTGAGGGACGCCCCACTGCAGGAGGTCCAGGTTTAGCTCCTGAGGAATAAGCAGCTGTGGGAGGTGCAGGGGTCGGTGGGACAGAGACCTGGCTCTGATCCTCGCCGGACGTTCTTCAGGCGAACTTCTTCTTGGTGGCTGTGAAACGCTCCATGTACTGCAGAGGAGGAAGAGAGACCGTTAAAGACCAGAAGACACCCCTGACTCTGTAAAAACCCTCGGGTGGGGGGTCCTAACCTTGTCGTATCCCTCCAGGTCTCGCAGGTTCTTCACCTCGAACAGGTTCCCCTCCACGGAGAACAAAGACACCTGGGACTCCATGAGGATGGACGCAGGGATGGAGGACAGTTCCAGACAGTTTTCTTCCAAACGGAGAACCTTCAGCCGGGGACAGCGGGAGACCTCCGCAGACAGCCCCGAGATCTGGAGAGGGAACAGGAACCCACATCAGATAATAATAATAATGATGAATTCAATTTATAACGCACTTTTCATTAGTGAAAATCTCAAAGTGCTACACACATTCATACACCGGTAGCGGCAGACTACCATGCAAGGTGCTTTCCAGTCCTACCGGGAGCAACTCGGGGTTAAGTGTCTTGCCCAAGGACACAACGACACATGGTGTGGGGAACCGGGATTCGAACCGCCAACCTTCCGATCGGGGGACGACTGCCATTACCACTACACCACGGCCGCCCCACAGATGGATTCTACAGGAGTGGGCGATATGGCTCAAAAATTATATTGTGATATTTCAGAGCATTATCACGATAACGATAAATTTCGTGATATAACAAAAAAAAAAAAAAAAAAAAATGTATTTATTTTACAAAATTAACTTAACATGTTGCTTTGCAGTATTATATAACATTTTAAAAAACAACAAGGGTTAATTTGACTGAAATTACTTTAGTAAAGTATTCAGTTTCCAAGTATAAAAATAAATAAAAATGATCTGTTATTTAGATTGAAAAAGTCTGTACAAAATATAAACAAAAACCACCACAAAAACTAAAGTGCAGGTGTAGTTTCCTAAAACAACTAAATAAATTAAGCTTAAGATCTGATGAGCATAAATGAAACCTACAACAAACTATATGTTGTCTTTAAATGAGCTAGAACTTCCAGAACTTGTAACAAGGTGATCAGCTGACCCTGAAGCCTGTGGTGTTTCAGCTTCATCTGTTCATGCAGGAATGATTCATTTATCTGACTGATCTGTCTCTGATCACCTGCCTCTTGGTCTGTGAACCGACTGTGGAACTCAAGAGACAGTTGAACCGCGCGTGTTTGTACCGACAGTTTAGAGCGAGGGAGACGCAGCACCGGCTGCTCAGAGCGGGGGGAGACATTTGAACTGTTTGTACCTGCAGTTTAGAGCAGGGGAGAGAGAAGCTGAGACGCGCGTTGTTTGTTTTTAGCATTTTAGCTAGCTAGTATTGCACGCAGACTGGCGGAGGTGCGCAGTTCGGTTTGGTCGTTTGAAGCGCTCAGTTAAGGGGGCGGGGCGCCCTGACGTATTACATCATGAAATTAGCATATCATGATATAACTTTTTTGCCCGGGCAAGCTATTTTTTACCGGTATTACCGGGAATGATATGATATGGCCCAGCCCTACAGGAGTCTGTTCTGAGGTATCTGGATGAAGGACCTGGTACCTGGTTCTGGTTAAGGTTGATCTCGATGGCCTGCAGCTCGGACACCTCTGCAGGAACGTTGCGAATCCGGTTTTGGGACAGGTCTAGCAGGTCCAGCTGTCTCAGTGTTCCCAGTCCTGAGGGGAACTTGGAGAAGTGGTTCCTGGACAGGTTGAGGGTCCGCAGGGATTTGAGCTGGCCCAGAGCGGGGGGCAGCTGCTGGATCTGGTTCCCGCTCAGACTCAGGGTCTCCAGCTTCTTTAGCTTCCCGATCTCATCGGGGAGGACGGCTGTGGACAGAAGAACAGCAAGTCAGAAGAACCGGAGACAGAAAATTTCCCGTGAGAGGCGGAGACTCACTCAGCCGGTTGGAGTTCAGCGTCAGACTCTTGAGCTGCAGGAAGTTTCCGATGAAGGCAGGAAGAACCTCGATCTTGTTCCCGGACAGATCGACAGTCCTCAGGTTGGCAGTGAGTTTCTGAAGCTCCTCCGGGAACTGAAACGAGACACACATTCAAAAGGTTTGACCCGAGTTTGTAACATCAAACCCTTCATCCACCGGAGTCCTCTCACCTCCGGCAGCCCTTTCCCTGTCAGCTGAAAGACACCAGTCTTCTGGGACGTCTCCAGGTGGGACTTCAGCGCGCTGTTCCCCATCCTGCCCTGCAGTCCTGGTCTCAGACTAGTGAAGCAGGGCAGAGCTCATATCCAGAGGAGCAGGAGAGACTCCCTCCTTCTCCTCACTGGACGTTAATGAGATCAGATGAAAATCCCTGCAGTGACAGTCAACAACCCTCGTCTCAGATGTGTTTACACTGTAAACAGTAAACACACCGCGATGATCATCCTGTGTGTCAGAGGTTTCCACAGCTGTCATTAAAACATTTTTCAATCACTGGATCACCTTCAGACAGTCTGACGTGCCTCGATGTGAGACTAAAACATTTTCACTCACTCAGCAGCATACGCGTTTGTTAGTCTGAACACAGTCTGAGCAGAAATGTGTAGCAGGGAAAAAAAAACAAAAAAAACATGAACTTTACAGAAATTAGTGTTATGTTTACATACTTTGGTCAGAACAAATATACACTGTTTTATTCTCTGCAGAAGCAGGTAAATGCCCAGCTGACGTCACCACACCACTATCAGCTGTGTGGTCACGTGACATCAACACATCACTCAAGTTTGAAATAACAACAGTGATTTCAATCCACCTTAATCCGGTTTACTCACAGGATTCGTCTGAAGCTGTGAGGCTGACAGAGTTAGCCTTGAAGCTAAATAGGTTTAGCTAACAGGAAGCGGGTCTGTGCGGTTCTTACCTCTAACTGGACTCATGCACCAATCTGATCCGGATCTATAAACCCGACTTCTGATTAAATAAAAAGTCGGAAAACATCAATAAAAGTTTGTTAAAAAAAAACAAGCTGAGGGCGTCGACGACTTATCCGTCTTCTTCTTCGTCTTCTTCTTCGTCTTCTCGTTCTTCTTCGTTGGTTTATTAGTAAAGTAACTTAAAGGCGCATTACCGCCACCATCTGGACTGGAGAATAAACAGGAGGGGGGGGAAAAAACATTATTTATTTATTTATTTATTGTTTTGTACAAAATTTGTATGGTAATGATGTTGACGAACTCGAAGTTAACAAATTTTTGAGACACCTGTTTTTTCATATCTTTTTATTTTCTTGTGGTATTATATTTTAATTTCAAATTGACAAATTTACTTTAATGTGGTTTTTTTTAAATATTTTAGTTTTTCTTATTTTATTGTTAATTATAAATTGATGCAGGGTTTTATATGTTCACGGTTTGCTCATTACAAATGTATTTCATTACATTATGCTTCTTTTGTTTTTTCCAGCTTGTAAAATTAGCAAGATCGTAGTTAAAAGTTTTGAGTAAATCTGTTAGTGAAAGTTAAAATTAGCAAAACTTTAGACAAATGAAGCTAAATAATAAAGCTAAACAATACCTAAAGGCTACAGTCAGCATAGCTTCATTCCTCGGATTCAGATATGTTTTGTAAATAATGTCAAGTGTTACACAATTCAAAAAGTATAATACTACAAGTTGGAGTACATCTCAGCTGAGACAAAGATTTTGATATGGTTAAAAAGGGAGAAAAGTACAGTATGTAGAATTGATTTGAACACAGAAAGCCACCAGGAAAACAATTACAAATATAGTACATTGTACGTATTTACATTCAAAAATACTTCATAAATAAATGCGTACCATCCATTCAAGTTGTTATTATACACTTTAAATCATTATTTGATTTGATGTTTATTCATTCATTTTAAAAGAACAATACAAGACAGTTTCATCAGATACAAGAATACAAGTAGGATAAAATGAAGGGAGCAGAAAGAAGATGAAATCTTATATCTGCCCCCATTGTAAAACAAAGAGAAGGAAAATAAGAGGTGTTAAAAATAACTAATGCTTAACTAGGCTCTCTAGTGAATACCTGTTCAATTATTGACCATTTTAAAACGCACAAATGAAAAGATATTGATATTGATAATGAAAAGAAGATGTTCTTTCTTCTGCCTGCGGTCAGTTTTCTCCTTCACACTTCAGTCCAGTAGGGGGCGGTGATCTGTGATCTACAAAAACAGACGAAGAAGAACGTCAGCGGAACGGAAGTCACGTGATTGCAGCGGGAACTTTGTACAGTACTCAGCTAAATACAGTAGATGCAAGTCTACTCTGAAATATTTGAGATAAATAATAAGCAGTATTATTCTTTTTTTATATACTGAAAGCCAGAATAGTAAAATCTGGACAGTTAACTAAATAAGTAATATCAAATTTGAAGATTACAAATTGGCACGGCCGAGAAGAAGGTAAGAACAAAGCTATTTCTCGACATTTTTCCATACATTCAACCTGTTGTGTCTCCTAAATGTTTCCCTCCTTTCATATTTGTGGTTGAGTAGTTTCAAATGATACCAGTGGAAAACTAAATGCTTGGCCTTGAATTAGAAAAGCGTGAAAACGTGCTGTAATAAATGCAGGTGCTAAATGCAGCTGTTTCGCACAGAATTGAAGCCTTACAAGACAAATAACCTTTTCCTGACGTAATTCAGGAGGTACACAAAATTATTACCGCGGTAAAGTTGGTATTTACATTGATTATATTCAGTTCTGGAAAGTTTAATGTGCAAGTAAAAATAAACAACTCGTAAAACGCTAGTAATTTAGCTTTCAGCTGCTTCTGTAAGCCTCATTTTTACAGCTGCTGCTGAATGGATCTGTATGAAAGTGTTTATATTTGGATGAGCACATAGAACGCTTCAAAAATCTGTAAAAATGCACTTTAAGCCTGAAACATAAACGTTTAATTTTCAAGATTACAGATAAAGTTGAAGTGAATGTCACATTTCTAGGAATGAGTCTGTAGGAGCTTAGCCTGGCCCTCGCCTTCCTGCACAGCTCCGCTCAATTCTCATTTCCCTTCACTGCACAAGCGAAGTGAAGGACAAGGGTCTGGTTTCAACCAGGCTAGTAGGAGCTGATAGACTGTGAGTTTTGATGATGACCAGAATACAAGAAGTCACACGTTTCAGCTGTCAGTTTAATTAGATCCTTCTGTGTTTGTTTCCAGATGCATCAGTGGGATTCGTCTCTGTTCTCTGTCACCCCAGCTGCCAGCTTGCTGTCAAGATGTGTCTCTATAGGAGCTGTGTCTCAGGTCAGAACAATATGTCTAAAAGTTTACTGGTTATTCTTCTTCCATCGGTCATTGGGTGAGAGGTGGGGTTCACCCTGGACAGGTCACCGTTCACCTGTCCATCACAGGGCCAACGCACAGACAAACACAGACACTCACAGACACACACACCAAGGGCCATTTTAGAATTAACTCAACATGTCTGCTTTTAGATTGTGGGAGGGAACTGGAGTAAATCTGGGGAGAACATTTATCTAAAAAAAAAAGCTAAGTCTGGTCCTCTGGACATTCAAAAAAACAAAAGCTTTTTTAGATTTTTCTACCTGGATTATTGAGCATGCATCAGGGTATTTAACATTTAGTTGGTTTGATTTTACTGTTTACTTATTTTATTAAATTGGCCTCATCACAAAGCTTGAAATAGACTCAAAGTACTTCTCTTCCATTGCTGTTAGATTATCCTCCAGTTTTAGGGTGGGAAGAAAAAAAGCTAGCAAAACGATAGCTAAAATTACTAAAAGTACTAAAAGTAAAAAAATAGCACAGCTCTAGCCAAAACATAAAACTTTACAAACTGCAGCTCAAAGCTAAAAGTAGCAAAAAGTGAAGCTGGAAGTAACAAAACCATATTGTGGTGGATGGGCGTAGTTATGGATCACGTGATGTTGGTAGTGGTTTTAAGATCACCTGTTTGCTCACCTGATGAGTTTGTTAATGAGTGGGTGATGTTAGTCTACATTTTTGCTGACTGTGTTACACTCAAAGCTTTGAATTTTTGCCTTTGATCACTGCTGGAACCTGTGGATCAGTTTTGTATGCTGCTCTGGGACATAGTGTCTATGATTCCAGGATGTTTCTCCTTGGAATATGAAGAACTTGACGCCGATAAAGGAATTTTAACTGCAGCTTGGATTTATGTCTTGGATAGAGAACACGTCAACAATAATTTCCCCTACTCAGCTGCTCGGCGACTCAGTTTGACAGTCACCAAAACATATCCTAAGCTACAGTTAGCTAAATGTAGGGTGTTGAAGAAAAATAAAACCTTGTATCTTGGGTCAAAACGTTTTAAACTGGTGTCTGAACCAGCTTTAGGACTGCTCTGGTTTAGGGTAAACCTCTGGTTGTGTTGATTCCAGCCCTCCAGAGTTGATCTTTGTTTTCATCTCTCCTCAGGGTGAAATTGACTTGGCCTTCTCTGACCCAAACCCCATCTTCTCTTCACACCTGCAGCAGGCTGAAGAAAATATCAGGAACCAGAAACAGCTGGATGAGGTTTGTGCCACTAAGAACTCCTCTTTAAAAAGTGCTCTCAGTTTTACTTGAACAAAGATGGAGAGGGATGTTTGGGTTTTTCTCCTGTTGCCTGATGGATCAGCAGAAATAAATGTGTGTATGTAACATTTCTCTGTGGGGAGAAATGATGTCACCTTTGACTTCAGAGCTTTGTCCATAAAAACAGACTAAACTTGTTCTGACTCAGAACTAAACTGATGTTTTTACCTAAAAATGTAGATTATTTTTACCTCCTTAGTACTTGTTGTGTTTATAAATGCAGGGTAAAAATGTTTTCTGTGTGAAATCTGTTCTATAAACGTGTAAGTGTTGGTGTTCCTGTTAGTTTATGTGATTATTCTGATTAAAGCTCTTTGGTATTTTCTCCGATTGATTTAGTTGCAGCTGCAGCTGGAGCTGCTGCGGCTCGACCAGAAGAGCGCTGATGTCACTCATGTTTTCCATCTTGGTGAGTTTGGATCAGAACCGGCTTGAAAAAGGAGATGCTGGATCTAAACATCAAACGTGGAGAGTAGTTGGTCTCGTCTGGTCCCAGTTTAACTTAGTTTTGTTGTTTTGCAGCTCAGAAGAACGAGAGGCTGCAGACACTCGGTAATCACCTGCTGGACCTCCTGAAGGAGCAGAAGCGTCTGAAGCAAAAACTGATGAGACCTCTGGCTCGCACCAACCTGCCCGTCATGGCTCACCTGCACAGGTAATCCTGACAAACTCCTGAGATCAGTATTTATTTTGAGCGATTATTAGTTTTATCGATCTGTTCTGGGTTTCAGTTTTGTGGTGAAAACAGTAAAGCTGATGATGAACTTCATAGAGTGTCTGGAGGAGAAGCTGAGCTCCGCCCAGAACCAGACCGCCACTGCAGACTGCCTCACCCTGCTGGTCAGTTACAAACAAACTCTGAGCAGTTTGTTCTCCAGTTTGTTCTCCAGGTTGACTCTCTTCTCTCCTGCTGGCAGGATACGTCGTGCTCCGTGATGCTGGCTCTGGCAGCAGAGACGGAGACGCTGTCCAACCGGATCCTGCAGTGGAAGACCAGCAGCTCCCAAATGACCTCCGTCACGTCACAGACTGTCACCTCTGCTGGAGAAACGGGCTGAAGCCGAGCCCCATTTCCAGAAATAAACTCTCGTCACCATTTTATTTTATTGAAGACATGAATTTTAGTTTAACTGTAAAGTTTACTTGCATCAAAGGAAAACTGAGTTTCTACTTCTAAAATAGCTGATTGCTGTTAGTTCAATCAACTCTGAGTATCTTAACCCCAAGTAAAGATAAGCCATCAAAAACGGAGCCCTCATGGCAACCACTATTTCTCAGTGCCATATCGGCTAAGTTCGTATCGAAGAGGTGGTTTCTGTTTATTCCAGAAGTTTGATATCTGCAAACTAACATTCATGTGTGCATACATTAAAATTGCTCTAATTTTCATTGTATTTAAACAAACTACTGTATTACATAAAGAGTTGTTGAAGCCATATAAACAATAAAACACTTATTTTTATTGATAGCTTGAGTATTTTTGACGCTTTCCTATTTTACATTATTTAATTTTTAAGTCTGCTGCTCAGATGTACCGTACACAATGCTGTAATTTTAATTAATGCACATTTCTCTTTTAAGCCATGTTGAAAACTCGATAAAGAAACCAACTGGGTTTCTTCTTCAGAAATAGACATCAATTTAACTCTGAATGCCAGGAAACATCTTGCAACTGCTACTTTCCTACGGGCTAATGATTATGGTGACGCATGAATTAACCTGCCAGCTCCTTGCAGATGTTGGATGCCATGTACCATGGTGCACTAAGATTCATAACTGATTGTAACTACCGTACCCATCATTGCACTCTACTCATTCAGTTGGTTCATCATCTACACGTAGGCTCTTACAGAGGTACAGCTTCATCTCACTTCCTGGTCCGCTGCTTTCTTATCTCCCACATGTCACGTCGTCAGTGCAGTTACAGCAGGCGCTCTCAGGCCTTCATTATCTGCTATGTTCCCTTGGTGCAGACTGAACTCGGCACAAAGGCCTTTTCTTACTCTGTTTCTGTAGTCTGGAACACCTTGCAACAAGATCTGAAGCTGTCCACTTTATTTCTTTATGAGATTTTAGACATAAAGCAAATATATTCGTTTTTAGTGTTTTACCTTGTTTTATATGGCACCTTGATTTCATTGTTTTTACAACTTATTTTAATTGCAATTTTATTGTAAATTGTGTTGTCTGTCAAAAACAGGTCTCGAAAACGAACCTGAATAAATAAAGGTTAAATACAAATAATTAATTTGATTCATAATATGTTATAAAATCAAAGTCATATTAATCAACATAGTCAATACCTATTTCCAAAAGCGGGAGGAATAGTGATTTATAAGAATGGAGGAAGGAGTACAGTACACAGGTTGACTACAGTCTGTGTAGAAGAGGAAACCTGAGGGAGATTGGAGACTAAGGTTGTGGCAGGGCCAGGGGAGAGCGTGGCCAGACAGCATCAGATGGTTGTGTGTAGAATGACTGTTGTTGTGAAGAAGAGAAAAACAGTAAAACCAGAGAAGAAGACCAAATGGAAGCTGAAGAAGGAAAAATGTTGTGAGAGATTCAAAGAGGAGCTGTTAAAGGCACTGGGGGGGTAAGAAAGAGCTTCCGACTGGGCTACTACAGCAACAGTAATTAGAGAGACAGGTAGGAACTTGGTGTGTCATCTGGACACAGAATGGATGATAAGGAAACCTGGTTGTGGAATAGTGAAGTGCAGGACGCCATTCAAAGAAAGGTTAGCCAGGGAAATATGACAGTGAGAGGACTGAAGAGAGGAGACAGGAATATAAGGAGATGGGACGTAGAGCAAAGAGGGAAGTAGCTAAGGCAAAGCAGAGGGCGTACAATGAGTTGTATGGGAGACTGGACACTAAAGAGGGCGAGAAGGACTTGTACCGATTGGCAAGACAGAGGGATCAGGCTGGAAAGGATGTGCAGCAGGTTAGGCTTATTAAAGATAGGGATGGTAATGTTCTAACAAGTGAGGAGAGTGTGACAGGAAGATGGAAGGATTACTTTGAGGAGCTAATGAATGAAGATAATGAAAGAGAAAGTGGGAAAGATTAGTGAGGGTGAATTCCGGAAAGCTCTAAATAGAATGAAGAAGAGGAAGGCAGTAAGACCTGATGACATACCAGTGGAGGTTTGGAAATGTCTTGGAAAGATGGCAGTGAGGTTTCTGACTCAAATATTCAATGGTATATTTGATGGTGAGAAAATACCTGTGGAATAGACAAGAAGTGTCCTTGTGCCCATTTTTAAGAACAAGGGTGATGTACTGTACAGAGTTGTAGCAACTACAGAGGAATTAAGTTGATGAGCCACACGATGAAGATCTGGGAGAGAGTTGTGGAAGCAAGACTTAGACAAGAGGTGACTATCTGTGAGCAACAGTATGGTTTCATGCCAAGAAAGAGCACCACAGATACTTTGCTTTGAGAATGCTGATGGAGAAATACAGAGAGGGTCAGAAAGAACTCCATTGTGTGTTTGTGGATTTAGAAAAAATATGACAGGGTGCCGAGGGAGGAGGTGTGGTATTGCATGAGGAAATCTGCAGTGGCAGAAAAGTATGTTAGGTACAGGACATGTATGAGGACAGCAGGACAGTGGTGAGATGTGCTGTAGGAGTGACAGATAGCTTCAAGGTGGAGGTGGGATTGCATCAAGGATCGGCTCTGAGCCCCTTCTTGTTTGCTCTGGTGATGGACCGACTAACAGATGAGGTCAGGCAGGAATCCCCATGGACTATGATGTTTGCAGATGACATTGTGATCTGTGGTGAGAACAGGGAACAGGTGGAAGAGAACTTGGAGAGGTGGAGGTATGCACTTGAAAGAAGAGGAATGAAAGTCAGCCGTAGTAAGACAGAGTACATGTGTGTGAATGAGAGGGAGGCCAGTGGAACAGTGAGGCTACAAGGAGCAGAGGTCACAAAGGTGCAGGACTTCAAGTACTTGGGGTCCACTGTACAGGAAAATGGGGAATGTGGTAAAGAGGTGAAAAAGAGAGTCCAGGCAGGATGGAGTGGATGGAGAAAAGTTTCAGGAGTGATTTGTGACAAAAAAGTGTCAGCAAAGGTCAAAGGAAAAGTTTACAAGACAGTGGTGAGACCAGCTGTGTTGTATGGTCTGGAGACATTGGCACTGACAAAAAGACAGGAGAAAGAACTGGAAGTTGCAGAAATGAAGATGCTGAGGTTCTCCTTAGGAGTGACAAGGATGGATAAGATCAGGAATGAGATCATCAGAGGTACAACACAGGTTGAACAACTGGGAGATAAATTAGGGAGGCCAGACTGAGATGGTTTGGACATGTCCAGAGGAGGGACAGTGGGTATATTGGTAGAAGGATGTTAGAAATGCAGCTGCCAGGAAAAAGACAAAGAGGAAGGCCAAAGTGGAGATATATGGATGCAGTTAGAGAGGACATGAAGGTAGTTGGAGTGAGGACAAAGGACGCAGAGGACAGAGTGAGGTGGAGGAGGATGACTCGCTCATACCTGTCAAGTTTTGGATTTAAAAATAAGGGAAATTTTCTGCCGGGTACGCCGAGCCATCCCACTAGCCCAGGGATCTACAACCTTTATGATCAAAAGAGCCATTTCTGCCCCTTTGTTCACTAAATTAAACGTTTCCGGAGCCACAATACCTGCTACAACTGGGATTCTCAACTGGTGGCCCACAGACCACTTTAAGTTTGTTAGAGGACAATTTTCTGACCTGTAGTTTTCTGGCCATTGTAAAGCTGAAAATATCTAATGATTTGTTGATATTTTTATATTTTAGACTAAAAAAGACCAGATTATCATAAAGAAGGAAAAATAATGTGATCTTTCCCAATTAAAAAATAAAATAATGAACTATGCAGGTCTAGGTAAATTATTTTAATTGTGGAAAAATTAAATATCCTACTTCGAATAAATAAAGTTAACTTATGTTTTACTCCTTCTATTAGTTCTAGTATTCACACATTTGCAAAGGAAATGACAGGAAAAACTGCTAAAACTAGCCCTTTTTGTTGTTATAAGAACAAATAAAATTCAGTTTAAAGTTAGTTTTGATCAAAGCTTGGAAGAGCCACTGCTGAGGGACCAAA
Organism: Garcialebias charrua; assembly: GCA_038048925.1. Taxonomy (NCBI): domain Eukaryota; kingdom Metazoa; phylum Chordata; class Actinopteri; order Cyprinodontiformes; family Rivulidae; genus Garcialebias; species Garcialebias charrua. The sequence goes on from JBBPBX010034546.1 coordinate 24,197, forward strand.
GAGCCGCATGTGGCTCCAGAGCCGCAGGTTGCAGACCCCTGCACTAGCCCAACCAAAGTCCAGAACCCCTTACATTTTAAGACAGGTTTACAAGAAATCTAAAATAACTACCTATCAGCCTCTTTCAAACCAGTGATCAACCAGTTATGTGATCGCTGTGGCGACCACTGAAGAGGGAAAAGCCAAAAGAAGAAGAATATGTCATAAAATCGACAAAACTTTGTGTTACTCAAAATGTTCGACCAAAAAAAAAAAGCTATGGCCTAAACCTAAACTAAAGCATTTTCCCTAAAGTGCATTTTCTATTTCACCTTCCAGTCCAGCAGGGGGCGATATGGTTTTATTCATTTTTTAAAAGAGTCGTCATTGGTTGGGAAACAAGTGGGAGGAACCCTCTTCTGTGATTGGTCCGTGTAGGGTTGACACGCTGTGTGATTGGCTGAGGAACGTGTCATTTTTGAAGCTTTTTTTTGTTTCCGGTTGTGTTGGATAGATGACGCTCCGCTTGAGTTTTGTTAAGCTTGTATCCAAGTCTCAGGCATAAGGTAACGTTTCGCAAATTTTATTTTACAATTTTCGTAACCGATTTTACCATATCGACGCCTAAGTTGTGAATTTATCGCTTCTTAGTGTGATTAATGAAGGAAGTAGCGGCCATCCCTCATTAGCTAGCTGCTACCCGTTAGCACGGCTGTGTAAACAGTTGACGGTGGAAAGAGCAGCTTGAGAAATTAACTGAAAAACAGCCAATTACCGGTAAAAAAAAAAAAGTGATTTTTATATTGACGTGATTAAAGTTCAATTAAACTTAGCAATTACGGTTTGTCTTTTAGTTAAGATGCTCCCACTTTATTTAAATTATCATTACAATTTTATTTATAGCGTTTTTCATGCAAGGTAAGTATCACAACATATTTTACACTAGAGTAAAGGTTAGAAAATAAACATTTATATAGATTATCCTACACCAGTTGCAACCTTCCACCATGCCTAGAGCTCGGTGTTAGTAAATAAAAACAGTAAAAATAAGACAATATTTGGTTTAGATTGGGAACACCAGAAATGCAAAATATTAAAATCTAAAATGCTGAAAGAGCACTCACAACAAACCATGAAATCAAACATTAAATAATGTTTTCCTGGACTTTTATCAAATGGTGCAGTTTGAATTTACTCTGGTAGTTTCTAGTTACACAGTTCTCAAATGTGGGTCTGCAGTCATTGTAAACAAAGAACTTTTGTCTGCTGACGTAACAAATCTCCTCCACCCAAAACAGCTCTTCCGTGGATGCCACCATTGTTGGCTCCCACTTAATGTTTCCCATCTAATGACGCTTTTAAAGTCACTTCGGCTCTTTAAGTAGCTAAATGAACACTTTGGCTGTTTCTGTATTTAAACAAACACTTTGGCTGTTTCTGTAAGTAAACAAATACACATGGCAGTTGGCATCTAGTCGCAAGTTGTCGTTGCTTAATTTAAGGATATATTTACCCATTGGTTTGAAGTAATGTTCCAATTTAATTTCTTATTCTTACTATGTGAAAAATACATTTTGACGGGTTTTCATAACTTTGTTTTTGTTGTTGTTTTCAAAGTCAAAGTTTTCTTTATTTGTCGTTCGTACCGCATGTGGTACATGTGGTGGAGTGAAATTGTGTACACAGGGTCCTGTGATTTACAAACACCCCGCTCTGAGAAAAGTGGAGTTTTGTTTGTTTTTAACTGAAGGTCTGTGGTCCAGTTTGATTTTCTCGTTTAAGGGATAATTTGGGATATTTCTAAATGTGGTTTTGTGGTAAAGTTGTGAGTATCTTACCTGCTGCAGATAACTCTTTGAACAACCTCAGTTTGGAGAAATAATTGAACTCCCGACAGGACTGATGAGCTAACAGCTAGGCAAGTTTTTATAGAAATTTATGTGTATGTTTATTCTGTTGAATTTTACATTTTCATCAGTTTTACACGATGTGCTGATTCACTGAGAGTTCACTAGATTTTTACAAGTCCTAGCTGCAAAATCAGCTAGCTGTAGCTCTTCTGGTGCAGCTGGGGGTCATTTTGACAGGAATTTTATTACACATCTGCAGAAAAACACGTAATGTGTGAAACTAACAACAGTAATGTAAAGGTTGTAATATTAATGTTTGTTCTGAAACTTTGATGATCAGTGTTGTTTTATGGCGGTAAATAATAGCTGGTTAAAGCTGACCTTCAGAGTGAATTTTGTTGCCAAGAAACCCCAATTCTAATCCTTAAAATGTCATAGATCTACGTCCAAACACTGTTTTTTGAATCTTTAAGCTGCTGTCTTTCACAATACGTGGATATTCCAACATAAATGTTGTGAAATTTCTGCTTAAAGTGACCCTGGACTGGATCGTTGGGTATCTGTTTCGGCCACTTTTGGCTCTCCCAGATGGCTAAAAGTCATAATTGTGAAGATGACTGTTGTTCCAAACTTTAAACTTTCCAATCTCCAAAATGCCTACAGAGCTCTATGACCCAAATATTTCTGGTTTAAGTATTAAAACTGTAATACCCCC
>JBBPBX010034547.1:0-32566 GCA_038048925.1 Garcialebias charrua
ATTTGATGTTATAGATACTGATGGCTGTAGGCAGGAAGGATCTCTTGTAAAAGTTTATCCCACAGTGGATCCTAAGAACCTGGCTGCAGATGCCGTCCGATCCGTCCACCCAAACTTGGCTGGCCGCTCAGTTCCCCCAGGCTGTAGGACCGCCCGAATGCCAGGCAGAACTCCTCCCAGAGCGATGGCCACTCCTCCCAGTAGTCTGCTGAGCTCCTCGTTACTACGGACAGCCAGCTGTAGGTGCCGAGGAACAATCCTGTCCTTCCGCTGTCATGAGCCATGTTTCCTGCTAGTTCCAGGATCCAAGTGGTCAGGCACTCGAGCGCAGCTGGCAGGTAGACGAGAATGCGTCCACAGAACATCCTTTTCAACTCATTTGAGATTTGGGGCTGTAGTTGAGATATTATTTGAGCTTTTGAGATGTTAATCAGCTGCTGTTGGTTGTAGAAAACTGCCTTGTTGCCATGGTTATGCATCATAACAAATGTCCAAAACTAAAAAAAGCTTCAGTAAAAATCCTTCCAGCTGCACAGCATCCGATACCAGAGGAAACAATCAACCAAAACATGTGATTTACATTCAGAGAAAGAGGAATTAAAGTTTCCAAAAGCTAAATCTCAGAATGAAAATAACGCAGTCACCACGAGCGACGCAATTCTAGAAATAAAACGTAAGATATCCATCCATCCATCAATCATCTTCTGCTTGTTCCGAAGTCGGGTCTCTGGGGCAGCAGTTTGAGCAGGGAGGTCCAACAGCTCTTTCCACAGTCACCTCTTCAAGCCCATCTGGAGAGCTCCAAGGTGTTGCCAGGCCAACAGAGACGTCGCTCTTCAGCGTTTCCTGGGTCTTCCCCAGGGTCTCCGACCAGTCAGACATGCCCAAAGCATCTCCCTAGGGAGACGCCCAGGGAGCATCCTTACAAGATTCACAAGACCACCTCAACTGGCTTCTCTCGATGTGGAGGAGAAGTGGTTCTATGCAGAGTCTCTCTTGGATAATTGAACTTCTCACCTTATCTCTAAGGGAGAGTCCAGCTGCCCTGCAGAGGAAACTCGTTTCAATCACCTGTATCTACAGTCTCATTCTTTCAGTCACTACACAGAGTTCATGACCATAGGTGAGGGTAGGATCGTAGAATGACCGGTAAACAGAGAGCTTTGCCTTACAGCTCAGCTTCCTCTTCACCATCCACTGGCACCCATAGAAGAAACAAATGCAAAAACACAATAACTATGAAAAAGTGTAAAACGAAGACACAAAAGACATGAATCCCAGCCTCTCTTTGACCAAACATTGAAGAAACAATAGGATCACATGATAGTTAAATCTATATCTCATGACTGCCTAGTCCTGTTTTTTAATTATTTGGAATTTATCAGGAACTTGCACGGCATTATTTGCTGTTATTGGCTAGGCCTGTCATGATAACAGATTTTACTGGGCGATTAATTGTCTCAGATATTATTGCAATGAACGATAATATTGTTTGAAATTTGACATTAGTAATTATTGTAAAATGTAAGAATGATTTTTGTTATTTTTGTGTGTAGTACCTTTTTTACCACTAGATGGCAGTATAATACAGTTTGAATCAAAGGATGGATAGTGAGGGAACAAGCAGCATAAATGGGAGGGGGGCCCCTTGACGTGACATGGGCTGTCTCTCGTTCTGTTTTTCCAGTTCTTAAAATAGCAGACGCTCTATGTAGTTTGAGCTCCTTAGCATAGCATTTTTCACTCAAAGCTTTTAATTAAAAAAATCTGTAAACAATTTCTCAGCTTATTTTTGCTGAGAAAAACAACTTTTTGCATGAATGTATGCGTTTCAACCATGAATTTTGGAGATTTGACTAGATGGTCAAATCGAGGTTGGCCTGTTAGCTTAGCTCGTAGCTTAGCTTCGCAGCTTAGCTGCTTTTAACGATTCAAAAACGCGATTTTGGACGGTTTATAACGGATTTTAAAGAGAAAAGAGATGGAGAGGGCTCAGTGAAGAGCACCGGAGTTGAGCCTTTTTATCATCCAGTGTCTTCAGTAGAGAGAAACACGAAAAAACGATAAAGCCAATAAATGAGAATGAGGTTGATAATTTTCACTTATCATGCGATTAATTTATTGTTTATCGTGACAGGCCTATTACTGACAAATAATACAGTTGCCTGTCCATCACATTAAAGATAATCATGACTTTTAGTGAACTAAATTTTTCCCATTTAAATTCAGAACTTTGTTTGAGTAAAAACACATTTAGAATATAATAGAATAGAATATATCTTTATTGGCACATTTGCACCAAGGTACAAAGTGTTGCAATTGGCGCACGCACCATCCTAAGAGGGACGTACGCACGGAAGCCGCAGCAGTATAAAACCGCGCCGCCAACAATCAGATATGGAAAAAGGAACATACAGTCGGGTAATCATGGTATTCAAAAAAGAATCTATCACATTTTGTCTTAGGACACTCTATGATAAAGTCCAAAAAACTCTACCAGCTTTAGCACGAATAAAGACAAGACATGTTGCATGTGATGACGACAAGCAGGGAGATTTAGTCCGTGAGTAATCATTTCAGATAAGCACAGTCTTGCAGATGGCTCAGCTCGGCTCCATCCGAACGCACACACAGAGACCTCTGGGGGAGGGGGGGAGGGCAGCGAGTTCTCAACAGCTTTCGACTCCAGGAGAAGTTTTGCAGACAGCCTTCTTTTCAAGGTCGCTCAGAGTCCCGATTAGATTAGTCGCTTTATTTATTTTCAGGTCAGGCCACAGTGTACTTTTGACTGCAGCCTTCCAAGTCCAGGTGCTGTTCAGGTCCAAATCGCCGAATCATGTGAGGTTCCGAGCTACAAATCCCCATCTGTGCCCTGATTGAGCCCGGACGGCTGTAAACGAGTCCCAAAACGCACCGCAGGTCCGCGGCTGTCCACCGCTGCTTAACGGCGTATTAACACATTATAAGCCTAATTTTAGTCGTTCGGCTCTCAAGCAGACACTGAGGACAATATCTGCCTCTGTAGCTGCCACATTCCTGTCTTTGTTTATCAGATAGTTGCTAATGTTTTCTGTCAGCTATTTTTTACTGAGAAGTATGTGTGCGCATGATTTATTGAGGAAAAAAATGCAGCTTCCTTTCTGCAGCTGAAAACGAAGAGAGTTTGAGTAAGTGGTAGAGATTAAACTAAACCAGAGAAGTTGGAGGGGGAAAAAACTTAAAAAATGTTAATTAGAGCCTTGTGGAACCACAGAGTTGAGTGAATATTCCTTGGGGGATTAGTGGTGTTTTTTATTTTATTTTGTTTTAATAGGCATCAGATTTGTTAACAGGGGAAGATTTCACAGCTCACCTGTATGAACCAGAGATGGCTCTGTCTCCATCCACGAGGAGAAACTTCTCGCTCAGAGATCCACACACCTTCTGGGCCGATCTCGTGAAGAACTCCACGCCTCCGCAGCATCGCACTCGCAGATTCTACAAACGCATGCACGAACGTGGGATTAACTCTAGATTTGTACTGATGGGCGAAGGATTTGCATAGAGGAGAAATAAGGGCAACAAGCGAGTGGAGAGACTCAAAAGAAGGACTAATTTTTAAAAAGTCGATGCTCAGCATTATTAATACCACATCTTTATATTGAGTGGCAGTACAGGTTAGAGCGTGGACTCTGTGTGTTTCTGCTTGCTTGTAGGACACACCCTGTGGTGTTTGTCTTCATCTCTGTGATAAGGGTGTGGTTTCAGTCTGAGCGCTGGTTCTGTGCGAAATCTCACAGGAGCAGCTAAAGAAAAGAGCCGTAAAGACTTACAATAACCGCAAAGAGAAAAAGAGATAAGAAAGGAGTTGAAGGAGGAGAGAAATCCAGCGCTGTGAGAAAGGAATAAAGAGAATTGAAAGAAAAACCTGATTAAAGAGACAGCCAAGTCAGAGTGTGGTATAATAATGGCCCGCAGCGCAGACGGAAATGTGTTCACTATCTTCCTGGCTTCCAGTCTAAAAAAAAATGTAAAGACAAAATTCCCTGAAAATGCTAAGTGTTTTCCTGTTAGCGGCTAGACCAGTTTAACTCATGGTTCCAAATAATTACAGAAAAACATAAACAATTATCAGCCTGTGGGGACGAACTGGCTGCTTCATGCAACTTACAGACCTGCAGGCAAATAGTCTAAATTAATGATGTGCCATACATGTTCATAACTATTAAAACAAGTGGCTTTGTTAAGAACTGTATCTTTCTTAAATAGCAAAGTGGTGCCGTTTGAAATAATTTCCATTGTTGTGGCGTTGGTAAGAGGAGCCATCTGTCCTATAAGCGGACTGTCAAAGCATCACCCGTGTGTGCATGTTTGTCTGCATACAAACCTTTAGATGCCCGCGGTGCATATCAGCTCTGCCACACATGGAAAGAAAGCTGGGAACTGCGGCCATGTCGATGATTATGTACACAGGTATTCTGCGTTTGTAGGACGCGTCCAGAAGGTCCCGAAAGATATCCACGTCTGTAAACGCGTCCATCACCACAGCGATGACCTGAAAAACACACACAGGAAACAAAAGCCGGCGTTAGTGCTTCCTGGGCCGAGGGCAGGTTCAATTTGAGCTGCTCTTCTCAGCATTAACAAACAGATTAAATCCACAGAAGAAGCAGGACACTTGTGAGAATTGAACAAGTTGAGAACTACAGTATATATTCCTGCCCTGAAAGGAGATGTTTCTTCACTAGACTGTTAGAAACAAAGAATGTTTTGCAGCGTGGTGATAAAATGTCGCAGCTAGACACTGTGTGTTCTTCTGCACCACCACACTCAGAATAGCACTAATAATTACTTAGCCCAGCTAAAAGTTTAAAATCACACAACTTAGGAAAGGTGAGCACAGAAATTGAACATTTAAGTGACCAAAACAGACAAACAAGATTTCAAATATCTTCATACTTTAAGAGTAAAAGGATTTAGTACCGAGTCAGAGCTCCATTAATTTGTTTGGATGATTCTTTTGTTTTTACGACTTGAACCTGTACCAGAATATGAGGCTGTGTCAGAAGTTATGCTTATAAAAGGTAAAAGTCATGCATGCTGGTTTGTAACACATTCACTGACGCAAGTGCATTTAATTTTTTTCGACTGGTAAATCAAGCTCAGACCTGTCTAAAAGAAACCTTTGCTGAATGCGTGTTTGAACGCTTGTAGGGAGGTGAAGCCAGTTTGTGACTCAAGTCTGAAGCAAATGAGGAGATCATGAAAGAGCAGAAAAGGTGAGCTCTGGGTTAGATGAAATTAGAGACAATGGATTAAATTTAATCCAAGTTAACTTTGCCAAGTCTGCACTGCTATGAGCAGAATGAATGCAGTCAAGCATGTCATAAAGCAATGGTTACTTGCAAAATCCAATGAGCGGTTAGTTATACCAGTTAAAGCTAGGGTATGTAAGATTGTAATGTAGTCTGTAACTTTTCAAACAATATATATTTTAACATATTTCTTCACTCTGTCACTAGATTGATGTTAGAGAGGTAATCTCTGAAAAAACTTTAAAAAAAAATATTGTCCCCTTGCTTCTCCAGGTGGTAAATAAGCATTTCTAAAAAGAAAAAGTGACCCGCCATTTTCCAGCCAATAAAAACAAAGTTTGTAACCAGCCAATAAAAACCGAGCTTGAATTTGAATCAGCCAATAAAAACAGAGCTTGAATTTGAATTTTAACAGACCACAAGGGGGCAGAGCCATATATGGCTCTGAGGGGGAGGGATCAGAATGCTTTGCTTGTTGAAATTTTTTCTAAGTGCTGATGTTCTACAGAAACTGCAGACTGAACCTTTAATACAACCAGTTTAATTTCTTTTTAAGATTAAAAAAATTATTTTTGATTTTATTTTTTTTAATATGCAAACTTTTATGGCTTATCAGACACAGTAGGGATATAGAAACAGTCCATAAAGTAAATGTTATCATTATGATGGAGATAATCTTTTGTTATTGGTTTGGATTGCCCAATCATCAGATCATGCTGTTAAATTCTTTGTATACACAAAAGTTATTCTCAGATTAGCATTTAACCTCTGAACTTCTTTTCACAATATGTTCTTTTAGTTTTATGAAGTTTTGTGTTGTGTCAGACGTGCAACTTCTTTGTTTATGTGTTGGTGACGTTGATCATTCAGCAAAAAAATGACTTGTGCAATGATGCGTTCAATGTTGCTGGAAATACAAACTTTACCTTTTTGTTGACGCTACTTCATGTTTTAGCTCAGACTTAGTTTATTACAGCTGTACATCATTACCTTCTGAGCTGACGCGATGCTTTTCCGCACCACCTCCTTGATGTGCGTTTGGCCCTCGGTGGGAGGCTGCGTGTACACGGTCACTCGCGTCACCCCGCGGTACGAGATGGAGTCAGGCCAGCCCAGGTCCAGCTCCGCCACCGAGGCCTCGGACCGGTCCGGCCAGTAGGCGAGCGACACCTCCCCGTCTTCTCCTTCTTCCCCGGGCCCCGGCGTCAAGTTACCCGGGCCCGGCGTCTCCGGCTTCAGATGCTCGTACCCGGGCCGGTAGGCCTCCGCCGAGAGAGCGATGCGCTCCAGCTCCGGCTCGGAGAGGAACTCCCGGATGCCGCACTTTTGAACGTAGTCCGTGAACTCATCGCGACCGTTGGCGAGGAGAGCCTCGATCGCGAGCCGTTGGTCCTCGCTGTAGAAAAACTCCGGCTTGCCTTCGCTCACGCGCCAGTTGACGTGGTGGTCGTCCAGACACTGGATCTGAGACAAAGCCATGACCCACCCCACTGTACCCCGTCTCTAGTGAGCAAACTGACCCTAACTCCAGTCCGTCCGTCGGGTCAAGCCTCATTACGGTTCACGCAATATCCACGTGACGTGGGCTCGTGCGTTCGTGAACGGTTCCATTAGCGTGGTTAAAAAAAAAAAAAAGGTTCATAAGAAAAATATTAGCTCCACAGACCGGGACCGCGCTGGCGACTGAGCAGGCAGGTGTAGTTGTGGTTGGAGCAGAGCTCGCCCGCCCAGAGGCCACGCCTTCACCTGAAAAGGGGCCGGGTGAGCTCCACCGGCGGCGGCCTCGCGGCTCCGGCAGACACCGGGCAGGAAGAGCCGTCTGCCCGCGTGTGAGTCACCTCCACACGGAACAACGTGTTGAAACTACCAGTGAGTCAACTGTCGGCGCTGACGAGTCGCTTTCCCCTCTCCACAGATGTTCAGACAGCTGTTGAACAAACGTGGCACGAACCAGATCCTTGGCTTTCTCCGAATCTTCTCGAGTCCGGGGCGGTTCGTGTAGTTTCCTCGGGTCGCACCAACTTCGGCCCCGGCGGATTTGCGCGCGTCCGACCCGTGGAATCCGACTACGGAAGCTCGTTAGCTCGGTCACCCGGGGCAGAAAGGCGGAGTGTCCGGTGGTTGGAGCGGAAAGAGGAGATTAAACTCCACCCTCTGCTCTCAACGATTCTTTGTTTTTCTTCCTCAAAACATAAAAGTTGTTGCGAAAAAACAAACACTGTTCTTATAACTAATGTGTACACTAATGCGACCATCTGCACGAACAAAGTATTTAAAGAAGAAACATTTTGTTCATACTTTACCCTCCTGCTGCCCTTGGGTCAAAATGAAATGACCCTCGTGTCATGATTATGGCTTAAAAGCTACTATATGTAACTTTTCTAACAATATATTTTTTAACATATTTCTTCACTCTGTCACTAGACTGATGTTAGAGAGGTAATCTCTGAAAAAAACTTTAAAAAAATATTGCCCCCTTGCTTCTCCAGGTGGTAAATAGGCATTTCTAAAAAGAAAAAGTGACCCGCCATTAACCAGCCAATCAAAACAGAGTTTGTAACCAGCCAATAAAAACAGAGCTTGAATTTGAATCAGCCAATAAAAACAGAGCTTGAATTTGAAATTCAGCAGACCATGGGAGAGCAGAGCCATATATGGCTCTGAGGGGGAAGGATCAGAATGCTTTGCCTGTTGAAATTTTTTCTAAGTGCTGCAGTTCTACAAAAACTGCAGACTGAACCTTTAAAGAGGAACTAAACCTAGCCTGGTTAAAACCAGACCCTTGTCCTTCACTTCGCTTACAAAGCAAAGTGAAGGACAAGGGTCTGGTTTTAACCAGGCTAAACTAAACCCAAAATTAACTTTTTTTAGCTGATAAACTCCCTAGAATGCGTTCAAAATGTTATCTAGCACTATGGCTGTGTTTAGTTTCATATAATTGTGCGTATCTGTGTAAATCGGCTAATTGGCAATATTTTGGCCTAAAAACGTGTTTACGGTAGTCCTTTGGGTTGAACAGAGGTTATTGCACCTTAATTTTCATATTGGTCAGGACTGTTCACTCTGATGTGTCTTGTACACTCTGATGTCACAAAGGTGGTTCAAGCAGAGCCAATCCCCTGCAGAGATGAGAAGGTCCTGCAGCTGTGCATACCTTATATGGAAGTGCTACATTTCACTCCTGACAAGCGTTTTTTTTTTTTTTTTTTCATTTTTTTAGGCCTTTGGTTTTGGATGGAATGGGTGGAATAGATAAATACATCTACATGTTTATTCTTTGTTGTTGCTTGGTGTATGTTGTTGGCTAGAGGTTTAATTTGTTTTAGGTTGTTGCAGGTGGAGGCGTGAACAAAAGCACAACTCTACCTCCACCCCTCCTTGTCTCTCGACACGCCCATTTTCAGGGAGATTTTGGAAGGAGGAGTTACCGATCCACAGGGTGTGGAGTTGCTCTACAGTATTTAGAAAGAGTACAGTAATCCAGAAGTTTCACAACGCTAAACACTATATGAAGGGATTTCCCAGCACTAAAACAGTTTGCAGTAGACATAATACAAAGGAATTCAAAAGGAATTTTTTTAAAGATTTAAAGAAATTATTTCTTCAATCATATCTGTTGGAAATGTTCTATTTAAAGGTAGATTAGGACGATAATATACTATTTTAGTTACTGGGGTTGATAGATGTCTTCATGAACTAATTTTAGGTCAATTAAAAAAAATAAAATTCATCCATCCATTATCTTCCACTTGTTCCCAAGTCAGGTCTTGGGGCAGCAGCTTGAGAAGGGAGACCCAGACATCTCTTTCCACAGCCACTCTTCTGGGAGGACTCCCAAGGCCAACCGAGAGACGTATGTCCCGGGTCTCTTCCCAGTTGAACATGCCCGAAGCACCTCCCTAGGGAGGCGCCCAGGGAGCATCCTTACCAGATGCCTGAACCACCTCAACTGACTCATCTCGATGAGGAGGAGCAGCGGTTCCACTCCAAGTCTCCCAGATAACTGAACTTCTCACCCTGTCTCTAAGGGAGAGTCCAGCCACCCTGCGGAGGAAACTCATTAGAACTGGCCTGTATCCGCAATCTTGTTGTTTTGGTCCCTACCCAAAGTTTGTGACCATAGGTGAGGGTAGGAACATAGACCGACCGGTAAACAGAGAGCTTTACCATACAGCTCCACTCCCTCTTCACCACAATGGACCAGCACAGAGTCTGCAATAATGCAGACACTGCACCAATCTGTCTGTCAATCTCACACTCTATTCTTCCCTTACTTGTGAACAAAGTAAGAGACACTTGAGATACTTGAACATCTCCACTTGAGGCAGAACCTCACCCTCGACCTGAAGAGAGCAATCCACCCAAGGACCATAGCCTCAGAGTTGGAGGCGCTGATTCTCATCCCAGCCGCTTCACACTCGGCTGCAAACCACTCCGGTGAGAACTGAAGATCACGACACGATGACGCCAACAGGACCACATCATCTGCAAAGAGTAGAGATGGAATCCTGAGGCCACTGAACTGGATTCTGCACTGGCTGCACTGAGGAATTCTGTCTATAAAGTTATGAACAGAATTGGTGACAACAGGCAGCCCTGGCAGAGTCCAACTCCCACCCTGAAGGGGTCCGACTTACTACTGGCAATGGGAACCAAACTCTTGCACCACTTGTAGGGAAGAATGCAGTAGTTTCACATTTTTTTGCACTGCTGCCTGTGCTCATTCTGATTCATTTTGCCAGCACAAACATGTAAATCGTACTTTATTTTCTGAGGAGAAAAACTAAGTTAACTGTTTTTTATGGGTTTATTTTTTATACTTACTGTAGAAATAAAGAAAGCAGCAGTTTTCCATGAAAAAAAAAACACTGCAAGTGCAGAAGTGCTTTGTGGAAAAAGAAACATAGACTATATTTTTTCTTCCACCACTGTGTGTGAACATTGATAGATTGTGTTTTCATGTTGCAGACTCTGTGGGGTGTGTGGACCCAGAGGACTGTGTGAAAATCTGTGGAGCCGAGGTGGGATGTACCAATATTGCTTTTCCTAAACTGGTCATTGAACTCATGCCAAGTGGTGAGTTTTTATTCAAAGTAGATCTCAGTTATTGTTAAATACCTGTACCTTAACTTTTTTTCTTTACTTAAATCTATGTGCCATTGTGTGCGTTTAAGGTTTGAGAGGACTGATGATAGCTGTGATGATGGCCGCTCTGATGTCTTCACTGACCTCCATCTTCAACAGCAGCTCCACCATCTTTACCATGGACATCTGGAAGAAACATCGACCACAAGCCTCTGAGAGGGAGCTGCTGTTGGTTGGCAGGTATACGGGACAACCCCGAGGGACACTAGTCAGAGAACATTTGTCATAAACTTCTTTAAAAAGATAGTTCACCATTAGTACAATTTCTAATACAAAAATACACATACAGTTAGCATTATACTTGGTATACATGTAGATTGCTTTTCCAGCAGCCTTGATTTGGAGAAGCAGATTGTAATTCTGACTAGACTGACAAGCTAACGGCTAGTTCAAGTGAGGCTAACACTAAACTGTACTGTTGCTGTCTTTAAATCAAAAAGGCGTTCAATTCAGGATCAACTGGACATTATTTGTAACCGAAAACGTTTCGACTTCTGTCCAGAAGTCTTTTTCAATTCAATTGAATTCAATTTCAATTGAAAAAGACTTCTGGACAGAAGTCGAAACGTTTTCTGTTACAAATAATGTCCAGTTGATCCTGAATTGAACGCCTTTTTGATTTATCATGTCCTGGATGACTGAGAATCTTCACCAGCATGTTGCTGTCTTTAAAGAGGTACTCAACCCACTGTGAAACGGTAGCCCCGCCCCCAGACCAGATTCAAAAACCCTCATGAAAATGAGAGTGTCGGGAGACAAGGAGGGGAGGAGGTGGGTGGTTGAGCTGCGTTCACGCCCCCTCTAGCAACAAACTAAAACTCCAGCAAACAACTTACAGCAAGCAACAACAAAGAATAAATATGTAGATGTATTTATCTATTCCCACCCGATCTATCCAAAACAAAAGGCTTTAGGAAAAAAAATGAAAATAATACTACAAGGTATGCCGTGACCGGGGTTCGAACCTGGGTCTGTCGGACCCCAACCCCGCTCCTACACCATTCCCCCAACGTGGCATTCATGCATTGCTTGTCCATCGCACCATAAAAAAACAAATACAACCAAATAGTTTCGATGAAGTAGAAAGTATTCATACAATACATAGGTTGAAATATTCAGATAACTAGTGCCATTCCGAAAACTATAATATGTTTTGCTGCAGAGCTTTTCCGGAGTGCAATGTACCACTTCCATGTAAGGTATAAACTGCAGCGCAGACCTTCCATCTCTGCAGGGGATTGGCTCTGCTTGAACCACTTTTGTGACGTCAGAGTGTACAAGACACGTCAGAGTGAACAGTCCTTGACCAGTAAGAAAATTAAGGTGCAATTCCTCTGTTCAACCCATAGGGTTACCGTAAACACGTTTTTAGACCAAATATTGCCGATTTAAACTAATGCGCACAATTATGTGAAGATTAACACAGACATAGTGCTATACAACATTTTAGACACATTCTAGGGAGTTTATCAGCTAAGAAAAGTTAATTTGGAGTTTAGTTCCTCTTTAAAAGGATCAAATCTACATATTTACATAGCATTTCCTTGAGAACACTGTCTAGTAAAATTTTACGTCGCCGCCAGTTTCCCATTGCAGTTATACCAGCAGAAATACTATGATATTCTTGCTGGAAGTGCTACAGCTAGCTGCTGCTGCAAAGGTTTATAAATAATTGACGTTGCTTTAAGATGGCACTGTGGTCTTGCTCCCACTCTAACCTAAAGCTCATCAATCTGATCAGGATTAAACTGCTATTTCTTCAAACCGAGATCATTTAAGGAGCTATTTGCAACAGGTAAGATATTAATTGTTCACAACTCTTCCACTGAAGCACGCTTCATGGGATCTGGACTGTTGCTTTAGAAACAGGATGTATCTGTTAGTGAGAGATGCTGATTCCCTTCATGTCTGTCTCAGGATTGTCACGGTGATTTTGGTGGTGGTGAGCGTGGTGTGGATCCCCATCCTCCAGTCAGCCAACAGCGGGCAGCTGTTCAACTATATCCAATCAGTGACGAGCTGCCTGGCGCCGCCCGTCACAGCTGTATTCACGCTGGCAATGTTTTGGAAGAGGACCAATGAGCAGGTAGGATCAACAGTGTATTGAGAATCAGGACATCTTTACATGCTGAAACTGGTACAAGTGATTGGTAATCTCAAGATGTTGGTTCGCAAGAAAACATGTTTGTCTTTTTGCACTGTTCAAGCATCAAGTCTCCCCAACCCCCTCTGTGCTGCACTGCTGTAGTTTTATTAGCCTCACGTGACATTCAGCTTTGCACAGCAGTTTCTCTCCCTCCTTTGTGTGGAAGTGTGAACTCGAGTGTTTGCTCATGGTTCTCACTCTTCTTAAGAAGTGATTTATTCGTCGTTCTCCGTTGAAGAACCAGCGAGAGTGAACTTTGTTCTCGGTTCAAAGCACACAGCTCCTTGTCCAAACCAGGTGTGAAAGTTTGTCTGTTGCGAGATAAAGACTTGACAGCGACGCACACACACACAACAGAAGGTAACGATACTGTAGTTGCAACGAGCACGCCGAGACAATAACTCGTGTTGAAACATTTGTTCGTCTGCAAGTAAAGACCGGTCTGCTGAATGTTCAAGATTCGTTCTCCTTTAATAAAGTTCTAGGTGTGCCTGTTGTGGCATCTGTTCAAATGCTGAAAACGAGAGGCCTTCCAATGTTTTTCAGCATTAACAAGATTAATATTCCTTCACTGCTCTGTTGAATGTTACCATACNGTTGCCATGAGCTGATAAGTAAATCTGGTTGATCTGTTAAGGTACAGGTATATATTTCCAGCCGAGAGCGTGTGTGTTTGGCACTTTGAGGGAAAATGAGCTTGTTTCAGATTTCTGCAGCTCCTGGAGGAGAGATGGTCCCTCTGAGGGATTATGGTGCTCACTGGGAACTGTCTCAGGGTTATGTAAGGCGGATTATCGAGCCACACCACCACACCTCAGAGGAAACGCAAACATACTGTACACACAAAACTGGTACGATGGGCAACACTCACAACCAGCAGCACAAATACACAATTTAAATGCAATCCATAATGGTATTTCAGCTGTGAGTCTTATTTTAGTAGTATTTGAAATTCCAAAACTGAGCAGAAGTGTCATTTAATGTAAACTGATCAAGCCATAAGAGAGAGATCTAATGTTTAATGTGTGAATGTTTATGAAGCATTCCCACTATTGTGATCTTTCTTTTTTTTTCATACACTTTTCAGTGTGATTCTCATCCTGCAGTTTTTAAGCCATTTCAACAAATTATATATCAAAAACATTCAGCTGTTTCAGGAAAATCCTGCTGTGACTTTTGGTATTGGTGCACCTTTAGATTTTTTTACATTTTGACTTTTCTGCCATTTTTTCTCATAGAAAATGAATGGAGCTCATTTTACATCCTTCAAATCTTTAGATCTGTTTATAAACTTTTACTGCGCCTTTCACATTTTGTTCTGGTTCAGCTTCCTTGTGCAAATTTGAACTTTTTTTTCAGCGATTTCCAGCTAATTTCAGCTGTTTTGTGATCCTTTCAGATTCTTTCTGCTAACTAGAACATTTTTGTGCTTCTTCTAACTTCTTACTGCTTATTTCAGCTCGTTATGCTATCTTAATTATGCTAGTTTCAGTTATTTCAGCTACTGTTTTATGCTAATTTTAGCTTTTTTCAGCCAATCCCACACATTAGTCCATTTCAGCTCTTTCCACTTCCTTCTGGTAGTTTAAGCTTCTTTCTGCCTTTCTGCTATTTTTCAGCCATTTTGGGGGCTAATTTCAGCATTTTTAGCTACTTTCTTAATTTTGTGTGCTAATTTCTGCTTATTTCAACTTATTTCAATAAACATATGTTCTTTCTGCTTTCTTTTGTTCTTCCATTTCAGCTACATTTCAGCATTTTTTTTAAGTTAATTTCAGCCGTTTTTCTTCCATTTCTTCAACAATACTGTACGCTGTATTTTCACATGGAAATTTAATTTCTTGAGTCTGATGGTTTAACGATATCTTTATTGTTGACAGCTAGGAAACAAATGGGAAATCTTCCATGTGCATTTAGAGAAAATAACAGAAGCGGGTCGGATGAGGAAAAATAAGTAAATGTGTTTGATGCAGATAATCTAAAGTTTTATTATCTAGATCTTTGTAATTAGAGCTGAAGGTCTCAGATGACCAAACAAAGAAAATAAATAAAGAACTCTGCCACATTGATCTATGATCCATTATCAGCACACAGCCAGAATGTAAACCCCACCAGTGTTTGTGATGACATGCTGCAGCCTTAATAGTGCTGTTCTAAAGCTTTGCACCTTTCATTGCACAAATGTGCACATTAAAGTAATGTAAGTTGATACAGTGTAACAATGTAACTCCAAACTGCTTGTTGTTGTTGATGGGAGGCCAATAAATTGAATTTAAAGCAAACAACAACAACAACCACAGCTTTCTCGCTGCTCGTGCAGACAGTGCACTGTGTTGTGTTCAAGCAACGCATTTAAAGCAGCATCAGCTTCAGGGGGGACTTCCTGCATCATTGTTCAGCGCGTGCCCTTGTTGGGCGTGGGCCTCAGAGAATGCGCAAACAGCTGGCTACAGTTTCACATCATCGTTTGATTCCACGTCCTGCTTCATAGCTTTCAGACAACATGAATAAAACAGACGGTCGCCATCGTGTCATCACAGCAGCGCCGTTAAAAAGCTGCATCCAACCTGGATGCGCGCGCAGCGGCACCAGCAGGCCTCACGCACGGAGGATGAGGATGAGGGTGAGGATGAGTGTGTCACTGTTTTTATTGCAGCCATTTCTAGAAATCTGACGAGCATGATGTCTGTCGCGCCTTTGCTTCATGTTCTCCCCTTCCCTCCCTCCAGCTGTGCGCATCCTCCCCCATCACCCCCCTCCCCGCCAGATCTCCATGCATCCTTACCTGCAGCCAGGCGGGGAGAGGGAGTGGAAGGTGGATAGAGAGAACATCTCAGCCCTGTCCGCCATCTTCTTCTAGAAACTCAGAGACAGAATGATCAGAGAGCAGTCCATGAACGGACAGAGGACGGACGCGCTCCTGGACGCTCGGTGGTGCGTCTCTCTCTCTCTCTCCCTCTCTCTCTCTCTCTGTCTCTCTGTCTTTCTCTCTGCGGCCTCACGAGTGTCCGCCTGGCCGGAAGCCTTCAGTCGAGTCTGCTCAGCACCATCAGATCTGCAGGGAACCCATCCGCAGAGCCGTCCCCCGTGACGGATGTGTCCAGACTTTTTCCCGGGGTGTTGTTTTGGTCAATGTGTCTGATGATGATGATGATGCTGCCTGTGGTACACAGCTGCAGCAGCAGCAGCAGCTGGCCAGCAGTGCGGAGACAGCAGCAGGAGGAGGAGGAGGAGGAGAGACGTCAGTGTTGATGATGCTGCGTGAGCAGGCTGTCCTCAACCAAGGGCGTAGATTTCATCTCATCATGAGGGGACCATAAACAGGGATTTTTTTTCAAAGCAATTTGGGGGGTCGGCAAAGTTACAGTGAAATGTAATGCAAAATGTACAATAATAATAATAATAATAATGAATTCAATTTATAACGCACTTTTCATTAAAGCTGCTATATGTAACTTTTCTAACAATATATTTTTAACATATTTCTTCACTCTGTCACTAGATTGATGTTAGAGAGGTAATCTCTGAAAAAAACTAAAAAAAATATTGTCCCCTTGCTTCTCCAGGTGGTAAATAAGCATTTCTAAAAAGAAAAAGTGACCCGCCATTTTCCAGCCAATAAAAACAAAGTTTGTAACCAGCCAATAAAAACCGAGCTTGAATTTGAATCAGCCAATAAAAACAGAGCTTGAATTTGAATTTTAACAGACCACAAGGGGGCAGTGCCATATATGGCTCTGAGGGGGAGGGATCAGAATGCTTTGCTTGTTGAAATTTTTTCTAAGTGCTGATGTTCTACAGAAACTGCAGACTCCACCTTTAATGAAAATCTCAAAGTGCTACAAGGTGCAACAGAATTAAATGTCAATAAAACAAGTAATAAAACAAGTAAAATCAATAACAATATCAACTAAGATCAAAAGTAGAATCATGAGGAGGTAGAGTATGCTCGGTTGAAAAGAAAGGTCTTCAAGCCGCTCTTAAAGTCAACCACAGACTGTGGGGCTCTCAGACAGTCAGGAAGAGAGTTCCACAGGCGGGGGGCAGCCACACTGAAAGCCCGGTCTCCCATGGTCCTTAATTTGGTTCTCGGAATGTGAAGGAGATTACTGTTCTGTGACCGCAGCGAACGGGTGGATGAGTATGGAATAAGAATATCCTTCAGATAATCTGGTGAAGTTCCGTGTAAGCATTGATGTGTAATGAGAGCAGTTTTGTACTGAATTCTGTAGGCGACAGGAAGCCAATGAAGGTTATGGAGAATGGGCGTAATATGTTCAAATTTACGAACTCTCAACAAGATCCTTGCTGCACTATTTTGAATATACAGAGGGAAGTTTATCCAAACTGCATGCATATGCAGAGTAATCAGCAATAATATTGATGCACCCGCTTTGGATGTTATCATCCAAATGGCCGTTATCAGTTATTATCATCCCATACGTAGCGGTCAGATTGCCCCTCCTGTACCTTAGGGTTGGTCCTCTGGGTCAGGTTTAAGGTTAGGTTTTAGGAAAACGTATAAGCTGGAAAAAAAAAACACTTCCGGGTTTACGGAAATACGCTGCCTACTCACAGCGATAATAACCCTGATGCATGCTCAATAATCCAGGTAGAAAAATCTAAAAAAGCTAAGTCTGGTCCTCTGGACATTCAAAAAACAAAACAAAACTAAGCAAAAGAATTGTAGAAACGTTTCGTCTTTCGTCCGAAAGACTTCCTCAGTCTGAGATGCTGTATTCAGCTCAGTCTTATAAATAGCACACTCTCACAGTGGATCGACCAGTTGGCTGATGACAGCCTGAAACCAGCTGATCACATGATCAAGGAGGACCATCAGCCTAACGATGGATGGAACCCTGATAACATTCTTTTAAACATGCTAGGAGGTAGATTGGACCGTTTCGCCGCTAGGGAGTGAGAACATGTTGCGATAACAGCTAATAACGCCCATTGTATGGACTGACAACATCCGAACCCGCTGATTGATTTAAATGGCATGTACAGGTAGTCCCCAACTTACGAGCGAGTTCCGTTCCTACGAGGTGCTTGTAACACGAAATCTCGTATGTCGGAACCCGAAACACGTGTCGCTCGTAAGTCCGGATTTTTGGTCGTAAGTCGGAAAATGTATGCTAGCGCTACTACGAACACCCGTTTTTCAACACAAACGTACATACTAGTTCATAAACATGCACAGAACTTTGTTTACAAACGGTTAGCTAACACACTTTCATCTAAAAACACATACCAGTGCTGTATTTTCTGTATGTTCTGTACAACTTTACTGTTCGTTAGTAATAGAGTAAACCAAGAAGCTCGTAAGTCTGGAACCTCGTAAGTCGATGTGCTCGTAAGTCGGGGACCACCTGTATTTAGTAAAATGGTAAATGGAGCTTACTTATTGCCTTCCAGCCCCCTGTGAGGAGCCCCAAAGTGCTTTACAGTACCAGCCATCCACCCATTCATCCACCCATTCATACACCAGTAGTCTTAATAGTAATATTAATCAGTACAATAGTGACACTCATTACTCTTATAAAAAAATGTAATGTGTTCAATCTGCAGTAATACATGTAGATGACAAATAATGACAAGTGGCAAAATGAGAATTTTGCAAAAAAAAATAGGTCCCCTCTAAATATCGTTTAAATTTCAGTTTGGCTTGTATTCATAGATTGCTGTGGTCAGTGTCACTGATAATCTGGTACAACACCTTCCCAAAATCTTAAAGGTTAAAAAGAAAACCGTTTTCAAGGAGAATAAATACTTTAATGAATAAAATTATGCATAAACATTGATTTGTTGTCTCTTAATAGATAGACTAAATCTTAAAAGAGACTTGGTAGACAGTAATTTTCTTGTGAATTAGGGCATGTATTAAAAATATCACAAGCAAAATAACATTCTGGAAGCTGTTTATTAAGAGATATATAACAATATAACCTGGAAATATAGGTGGTTTCATAGCCTGGCCCGCGCCTTCCTGCACAGCTCCGCTCAATTCTCATTTCCCTTCACTGCACAAAGCGAAGTGAAGGACAAGGGTATGGTTTTAACCAGGCTAGTGGTTTCATAACTTAAACTTCATACTCAAAGAATGTTAATATTAATATTTTATTTTGTTATTTTAAAAGGTTGTAAGTTTAAGTTGTTAGATAAAGGCAGGTTCTTTATTTTCTGTATCTACCATCAGCTGCTCTGCTCTGTCTCTCCTTTGTCCTTTGTTGCAAGTGCTCCGGACCCCACCCCCGGGAGCTACGCCCCTGCTCAAACCGCACAAAGAGACAAACAGTCAAGTTCCACATGCAAACATAAAAATATTTATAGAAAAAGTCCAACTTTGTGCTATTTAATGAATAAATAAAAATATGATACATATCAAAGTGATCAGCTCGACAGCAGGGTGGGTGCTATGACTTTTAGTAAATATTACTGTACTTTTTGAATTATTTAACATCATCACTTGTTGAACAACTGGGAGATGAGAGGCCAGACTGTTTGGACATGTCCAGGGCCAATAGGCCTGTATGGATGCAGAGAGGACATGGAGATAGCTGGAGGACAGAGGATCAAGGTTAAGGTCAAGGTTCTTAATTATCATTTGCATCACATGTGGAACATGAGGTGGAACAAAATTGTGTACACAGGGTCCCACAATGCATGAGGAGATGGAGGAAGATGACTCGCTGTGGAGACCCCTGAAGAGGGAACAGCTGAAAGAAGATGATTTATTTACGTTTTCCCATCAGAATACACTGAAATCTCATACCTTCTGTCTTTTGTGCTCCATACTGTCTTACTATATATAGCTTTTAGCTAAACCTTTGCAAATTTGGGATTTTAACCACTAATTTGCTATTTAAGCATAGCTACAGCTTTTATACATTTGGTTATTAGCAAATGTTTTGAGACTTATTCCTTTTAACTACAGTTTTGCTCATTTCAATGCACTTTTGATTTTAGCTACTGTTTTACTATAGTTTTTAGCAACAATTTATCTATTGTTAGCAAATAGTTATATGCTTTTTATATAGAATGTTTACCTATAACTGTCCTATATTTAGTTTTTTGAAACTTTTTTGCCACATTTAGGCTTGTACCTACTTTGTATTTGTTTTGCTCAGTTTTGCCATTTTGCTACATTTAGCTACTATTTTTCTGGTTTTAATCTGTCTTTTGATGGCTGGTGATCATTCAACATAGAGAAGGTGGTGTAGGCTCTGTATACACTAAAATACTCAAGATAGTAAAAGAAAAAAATGTTTGTTTATAGGAAAATAACTTATTCTATCAAAATGCTGAAGAGCCCCTATTACACCACTAGGTGGCAACACAGATCAACTATCAAAACAGAGAAGATATTTCTCAGCTTTAGATTTTAGATCATATTTTTTCTCCAATAATATAATTTACAACTTCCTCTCTGTTATTTGTAATGTTATTTGTATTTTTTAGCACATGGAAAATAGTGAAATTTTTTATCCATCTTTATTTAACCAGGCAAATCCCATTGAAATTACAGATGTATTTTGCAATGGAGGTCTGGGCCTGTAGGATAACACATGTTTTTGAATGGTGACAAGATCAAGATAAACAAGACATGAGGTAAAGGCAGTAAAGCAGCTTTATAGTTGTTTTGGTTTTAACCTGTAAATTTTATATGTGCTGCTGATTATTCGTGCTGTGATCTCTGACATCTCTGTGCTGCTGATCTCATGCTGCTGTATTCATTCCCACCTGCTCACCAAAGACTCATGTTCGGGTTGCTGTTGTTACATTGTATTGTTCTGCATTATTAGTGTTTAGTGAATATCTGAAATCTTATAGCGTGCCGTACAGTATGGTGTCCGTTTAGCGTATTAGTGTAAATCTTAGATCCTTATACTGTACATGTGAGCTGTTTCTTGAAATCTTATTTTGTCCTGTCTACAGCAAAAATACCAAGACCGTTTTTAATATTTGTTTATTTGTTGTTGTTTTCAAATATTTAAGGTGGAAATGCTAAAGAAGATCTCTATTTTTAAAAACAGGCTATCTAGAATAGGGTCAACGGAGATGTAGGAAGAAAATAAATAAATCAAGACCCATTAAAAAAACTGCCTAAAAAAAATACAAGTGACATCTACGACATTCCTGTCATGACCCATTTGTCAAAAACAAAACAAAACAAATCAGATTACAATCTCCTTGTTTTTTTGTTTTTGTTTTTGTTTTACTCATCCTGTTTATTTGCACCTTTAAAATTATTATTTGTAAAAAATAACAAGTTGAAAAGTCTGTCCAAAGTCTTTGAGCTAGAGCTTATGATGCACATGGCATTTTTCTAACAAATAACTTCTCTCAGGACATAACCCTTGACCTATTATCAGAAAACTTCTTGAAATTCAGACAAAATACTAGTCACTTTTGTCGCCATGGATTGAAAATGGTCAAAGGTTGAAGTTACAGAAACATTTATCTGGAAACTTCACAGATTTGAAGTCAGACAGAGTTTGGGCTGTAGGCTAGCTGTTCACAGCTTTTGGTGCTGAAACTTCCTGAGCTGCAGTAAACCAGTTAAACCACACTGGGGCAGTAAATACTCAATCATTGAGAAAAGTAAATTCTTTAGAACCTGTTTGTTTATTTTTTTGTTTGTTTGTTGCTTGGTTGGTTTCTTTCTTTCTTTCTTTTTGATTTATTAATTTTGAGATAAATTTTAGATATTGTTGTTTTTAATGTTATACATTTTTAATATTTAAAATGTAGGTTTTAGATGTATACAGGACATAATTTCTATTTACTGTATAATTTTGTCTTGTGAATTTAGCATTTTCCTCCTATTTGTTTTTTTTATTATGTTTATTTAACTTTTTTCTTAATTGTTCTTTTCATTAATGCTTAACCTAAACTAAACTGTTCCCTCCATGAGAACTGATAGGGCGATCGTGGCACAGTGGTAATGGCAGTCGACCCCCGATCGGAAGGTTGGAGGTTCGAATCCCGCGTCCACCCACCATGTGTCGTTGTGTCCCTGGGCAAGACACTTAACCCCGAGTTGCTCCCAGTAGGTCTGGATGGCGCCTTGCAAGGCAGGCTACCACTACCGGTGTATGAATGTGTGTATGAATGGGTGGATGGCTGGTATTGTAAAGCGCTTTGGGGCTCCTCACAGGGGGCTAGAAAGCGCTATATAAATAAGCTCCATTTACCATTTACCATTTAACTGAACTAGGTAAAATGACCTTCTTCTACTCCACTCCTGTTTCCTGGAATATCTTGCAAAAAGATCTGAAGCTCTCGACCTTGACCTCCCTAGGTGACTTTAAAACTCTGTTAAGCTCCTGGGAAAAACCAGTGCAGACATGTTCTTGTTATTAGTTCTATTTCATCCCTACTGACCGCCAGAGGCGGTGCTTCAAGCACTGAATGTTAATTCTTGTGCATGCGTAGGTCGAGCACAAATGACAACAAAGTCACCCCGTGACCTGCCGGGGACCCACGTGACTCTATATAGGCATGTAGCACCCAGCGTTCGATCCCTTTTGTTCTTCTCGCGTGCAGGTTTGTTGAGTACAGTACAGGCGTGTGGTCGTGTGAAGCTGGTTGCTTCTGTATGAACCACTGCTTTCCTAAACTGCTTGTTACTGGTAGCCACGTGACCGAGTTTGGTCAGAGCTGCGGGTAAGTCTCACCCTCCAAGGGCTGCACAAGCTGTTTTCACCTTTACCAGATCTACAGTCGCCTCTGCGACAACTGGAAAGTTCTGCTCTTTTGACTCGCCGGTGGCGTTTCTGCCCGCATTGAGTTAATCCTCCATTCTAGTAGTTTTATCCGACTCACCTGTAGCATTTTCGCTCGCGCTGAGTTTTTCTATTGTTTTATTTCAACTCACCAGTGGCGTCTCTGCTCGCGCTGAGTTGTTCTATAGTTTGTTACCTAACTCACCAGTGACGTTTCCGCTCACCCCGAGTTCGTAGCCTCTACTGGGGGTTTTTCCCTACAAACAAAGCCGCCAGTGGTGTTTTCTGCTTGTGTTGACTTCTTGTTGGTGGCGGGCTGATCACACCTTTCAGTGGTATGATGCTGGATAATTTGTGCTGCTCAACCTGTCTGGCGCCGCTACAGCCCGAGGACGGACATGACTTGTGTCCCTCCTGTCTCAGTGTGGGACATCCCTGGGAGGTGCTGTCAGATAATGCTTGCCCCAACAGTCGCGTCATGCCCCAGTCGGTCAGACTGGATCGGTTGGCTGTGCTGCAGCCTACCGACTGGGCGGGTGCTGCGCCGCATAGTCCATTGCCATCGGGACAGGCAACAGGCAAACGGCCTGCTGTGGCTACGCCTTCGCTACTGGCGAAGCGAGCCAGACAGCCCAATGCAGAGAGGTTGTCCACAAGAGTGCATCACCTCACTACCGAGCTGGCCCACATGAAGACCCTCCTCCAGTCCTTTCAGGTTGATAGTGATCCTGATAGGGCGCTCCTTCCCAAGCGGGATGAAGCATCAGTCACTGGTGACGATGCTATTTCAGTGACGGCCTCTGGCACCCATTTCTTTTAGGACCTTCCGGAGCTGGACTCCGGGGCCTCTGGGTCTGGCTCCATTGCCTCCCAGGAGGATACGGAGGAGTCTGTGACAGCTGCCATTCGAACGGCTCTTGCCAGTTTACAGATATGTGTCCCTCAGGCCCAGCCTGCAGCTTCCAGCACTTTCTTTAGGCACGGTAGATCAGAGGCTGCCTTTGTGGTTCCCCTCTCGGAGGAGTAAATACGGGAACTGCTTGCTGGTCAGACACCAAGGCGTTTTCGCATCTGACAAGGGATGGCAGGGTCCTGGCGACCATGCAGAAGACATCCAGTGTTGGCTTGGGGCAGATGCCTACGGTGGAACCGAGCATTGCCTCTTTTATTATCCCACCTGATGAGGCCTTGCGGCCCAATGCCCGTTGTCCACGACCTCAGTGCCGTATTTCTGACGACCTTCTCTGAAAGGCCTATGATTCTGGGGCCCGCATGGGCCGGATTGGGAACTCTCTCTCTCATCTTATGCTGGCCCTGTCTTCCTCTTTGGAATCTGTTCCATTGGACCACCCCACGCAAGGCCTGGTTGATGCATCTCTGCAGGCCTTTGCTTTCATGACAAGGGAGATCGGACATACACTCTCCACGCTGGTGCGTGCTCGCCGCATGGACTGGCTGGAGCAGTCACTACTTACTGAGCCTTGTATGTTACGACTGTAAACAGCCACAACATACAAAGTGGACACTGACACAGAAAAAGAATTAAAACAAATTTTATTAAACTAAAATAAAGTACTCCAGGCTGGCAAGGTCCTCCCAGGCTTTTCTCACCATGACTGGAGCATCCTCTCCTGGATCAGCATCCAAAGGAAAAATGAAATAATAAAAAGTTCAAAGAAATGGTGGACTGGTGAATCTGGCCAAAAATAATAAAACGCCACCCAGGCAAACCCAACCCTGTACAGGGCCGTTGTGTCTCCCCAGGTGTCAATCTACCTTACAAAAGTCCCTCTACACAAACAAAACACGAAAACTGGACTACCAGCACTCACGCAGTCAAAAGTACAACAAAAAAGAAAAAGAAAAAAAGGTAACAGTCCCTCACTGTTAACCCCAGCTATCCCCCTACTGGACAACTGTACAGACACTGCCCTCAGTGTCTCCAAACTTTAACTTTAACAAGCCTCATAGGCACAGGCCAAAGGTTTAACTAGCACTTAAGGTGCCTCAGTCCACACAGAACTCTAAAACAATCAGTCAGAGTCACTTTAAGAGCTTAACCAGCTCAACTACTTCTCCCCCTATAAGCAAACTCACAAACAAAATGAGAGGGTGGAGCTCTCCTCAATGTTTGTACATCATACAGCTTTACAGCTGTCAAACATCTAGTGTTTCCTACACCAGCCTCAAACAAGCTTAAACTTGATTCACACAACCCTGGTAAACACTAAAGCTGTCACAAGAGCACCCTTTTGCTCTACATGTGCTGTTTAGACAGCACCAGTCATTTAAGAACCTAAGCTCAATGCAAACTTTACATGAGAGTTCAACTCACAGTGATCAAAAGTGGGTGGAGAACACTCTTGAACATACACAGGTAGCAATACAGTTACCTTAATCAAAACTTGGTTTACCTTCCCCAGGATCACAAGTTGCTCCAACAAGCCTCTTGCTTGCGTCCACCAAACTCATTTGGCAATAATAATAATAATAATGAATTCAATTTATAACGCACTTTTCATTAGTGAAAATCTCAAAGTGCTACACACATTCATACAGCGGTAGCGGCAGACTACCATACAAGGTGCTTTTCAGTCCTACCGGGAGCAACTCGGGGTTAAGTGTCTTGCCCAAGGACACAACGACACATGGTGTGGGGAACCGGGATTCGAACCACCAACCTTCCGATCGGGGGACGACTGCCATTACCACTACGCCACGGCCACCCGTAATCTCAACCTCACACTTGCTCTCAGCAAGGCTACACACTGTTCAAACCATAGCCTAAAGTTTTATAGGCAGGATCTGCAGTTTGGCAGCAGCTCTGCCTAATCAAGCCTGATTGAAGCAGGCTGAGTAAAAAAAAGTGTTGCAGTAGGTTGCTGTTTGTTTAGCAGACTACAGCCAACCTAAACTCAAAAATTATGTTTAAAAACTCTGAACCCCCTCAGGTACATAACATTGTAGGAGAACCCTCCGGGACCTACCTGTAGTTCCAGGAGGACTTTTTGGCTCTGCAACACTGGACGCCTTGGACCTTACCGCTCAGGCGTCTCGAACAAGGCAGCAGCTGGCAGGGCTTCACAGACGGGATCGCCAACCAGTTGGCACTTGGATGGTTGCAGGTCTCTCACGGAGGTCCACGTGCTCATCTCCTTCTTCCATTGAGCCTCAGGACCCAATACAGGGTCGGAGATCGGCCCAGAGACCAGCTCCAGGTCAGAGAAGTCAGGCTCGTGACCCAGCTGGGGCCATGCCATCTCAACCCTTTCGAGCAGCACAGTCTAGCTGACGTCCTCCCAGGCCTTCAAGGGGTCAGGGGGCCCGCAGATGATGCTTTAGGGCCGGCGGTCGGTTGTTTTACCCCAGGACAGCTCAAATACTGGGTTGCCCACATCCCGGACATTTGAGTGTTGTCCACCCTGTCACGGGGGTATCGTCTTCAATTCCGCCGTCGGCCACCCGCCCCTGGCCGAGTCAAGATGACTGTGATCCGCGACTCAGTGAAGGTGCAGGCACGGAACAGAGAAATCTGCACCTTGCTAGCCAAGGGAGCTATAGTACCTGTGGACCCCTTGCTGGATCCAGGGGGCTTTTATTCCATATATTTTCTAGTTCTGAAGAAGTCTGGCATTCTACATCCAGTTCTGGACCTCAGGGACCTGAATGTATACTTGAAGGTCATGCCTTTCCGCATGCTGACCATCAAGGACGTGTTGCGGGTGATTTCCCCGGGTGATTGGTTCATTTTTATTGATCTCAGGGATGCTTATTTCCATGTTCCAATCCCGCCACCCCATTGGTAGTTTCTTCATTTTGCCTTTCAAGGGTGGCACTTTCAATTCAGGGTCCTCCCGTTCTGTCTTTCGCTGTCTCCCAGGGTGTTCACCCGATGCGTCGCAGCGGCCCTCTACAGGCGCGAGGCCTAAAGATCCTCCCGTATCTGGACGACTGGCTCATTTGTGCCGCAACGCGGGATCAGGCGGTTCGAGATACCAGATTAGTGCTTCAACATGTGGGACGCTTGGGCTTGCAGGTGAACATGGAGAAAAGCAATCTGACTCCCTCATAGGAGACCATCTTCCTGGGCATTGTCATGAATTCCATCTCAATGACTGCTTGCCCGTCACCCCAGCGGGTCAACGGTATATTGAACATGCTCCCAGAATTCAGGCGCAGCATGGCACCGCCTCTGGTGTGGTATCTTCGACTTCTAGGGATGCTTACAGCTACATTTGCCGTGGTGCCCTTGGGGCTGCTGTCATTACGGCCCCTTCAGATGTGGATGAACGGCTTGAATCTAGACTCCTCACGGAACACTCATCATTTCAGAAGACTTCGGGTGGGCCCTCAGTGTCTCCAGTCTCTGTCCCAATGGGAGATGAGGTTGTTTATGATAGCGGGGGTCCCGCTTGGTTCTCTCTCGTGCCATAGGGAAGTTGTGTTTACGGATGTATCCTCCACGGGCTGGGGTGCCACCTGGCGGGGTCACATGGCACAGGCTGTGCTTCTGGCCCTTAGGAGGTTTCGTCCAGGCTTGCAGGGGAAACATGTGCTGGTGAGGTCAGATAACACCACTGTGGTTTTTCACATCAACCACCAGGTGGGAACCAGGTCAAGGAAACTGTTATGCTTAACTCAACGACTTCTGACCTGGGCTGCTCCATACTTGGCCAGCCTCAGAGCAGCCTACATCTTGGGGCCACAAAATGTGCCAGCAGATTTTCTATCCTGTCAGATGCCGTTCCCAGGATAGTGGAAGCTTCACCAAGAGGTGGTGGAGAGGATCTGGACGGTCTATGGCAGAGCGGACGTGAACCTCTTTGCCTCAAGGGACGCATTTCACTGTCCCTGTTGGTTCTCCTTGGACGACAGCAGTCCTCTGGGCCACGTTGCGCTGGCACACGACTGGCCCCAGACCCTCCTTTATGCTTTTCCACCATTCAGCCTACTTTTTCAGACCCTCCTGCGGGTTCCTCAAGAGGGGCACAAGGTTCTGCTGGTGGCCCCCTTCTGGCTAGCAAGGACTTGGTTCCCTCTACTGCGCAAGCTCAGCTCCGGCTTGCCGATGCGTCTCCCCTCCAGGAGGGATCTTCTTTCCCAGATGGACGGTCGGATTTTGCACCCTGTACCGGACCGGCTCCAGCTCTGGATCTGGTCCCTACAGAGCCGAGTTCCACTTTTTCCGGGTCAGTAGGACGTACAATGGCTAATGCGTGTGCGCCATCCACACGGGCCATCTATGCTGATAAGTGGGTGGCTTTTGTGACCTGGTGCCGCGATAAAGGACAGGATCTGGTGTAATGTTCAGTCTCTGACATACTGACCTTCCTGCAAGTATTACTGGATCAAGGAAGTTCCCCATCTACCTTGAAGGTATATGTAGCTGCCATTTCCCGTTGCCATAACAGCCTGAATGGTTGTTCGGTGGACCGAGACAAGGACGTTGCACTGTTTTTGAGAGGTGCTCGGCATTTGCACCCACCCAACCACCCTGTGGCACCAGCATAGGACCTTTCTCTGGTGATTGAGGCTCTTTGGTCCCTCCCATTTGAACCCCTGGCATCTGCGGACCTCAAATGGCTCTCACTGAAGACAGCATTCCTTTTGGCGATGGTTTCCGCAAAACGTGTGGGGGAATTGCAGGCTCTCTCGATAGCCGAGCCCTGCTGTCGGTGGAACCCTGATGGCTCAGGTGTCACGCTGTGGCCTGATGTGGCATTTATGCCTAAAGTGTCCCTGCCAGCAGGTAGTACCCAACCGTTCCATCTTGCCCGGTTTGACACCGGAGGTTCCTCCGAACAAATGTGCCTTGTACGTGCCCTTGAGGCATATATCGATGCTACGGCACCCTTCCAGAAGACGAATAGCCTTTTTGTTTGCTACGCTGGCTCACGGAAAGGTCAGGCACTTTCTGAACAGTGACTGGCACACTGGGTTGTGGATTTGATCTCCAAAGCTTATTCCTTGCAGGACCGGCCACTGCCGGCGGGAGTGAAGTGCCACTCTACGAGGGGCATGTTGACCTTGTTTGCTGCCATGACAGGGGTACCGTTTGACATTATATGCCGTGCGGCCTCCTGGACACCACAGAGTAACTTTACTCGGTTTTACAGGGTGAATGTGGCTGCGCCCCATCCCCTTCAAGGAGTTCTGGAGCAGCATACCTCTCCATCACATTAAGGTGAATGGCGTGGTAGTCGTTCCTTGAACATTGCTGATTCCTCGTGACCGTGTTGGCATACGTCATCCAGTGCTTGAAGCACCGCCTCTGGCGGTCAGTAGGGATGAAATAGAACAAAAGTTACTACTGTAACTACGGTTCTATGAATCCCGGATGACCGCCAGAGTGCTTGGTCCCTCGGAATCCTTGCTTTCGCGAGAAGTTTGAGGGATTAAACGCCGGGTGCTACGTGCCTATATAGAGTCACGTGGGTCCCTGGCAGGTCATGGGGTGACTTTGTTGTCATTTGTGCTCGACCTGCACATGCGCAAGAATTATCATTCAGTGCTTGAAGCACCGCCTCTGGCGGTCATCCGGGATTCATAGAACCGTAGTTACAGTAGTAACTTTTGTTTTCTGCATCACCCTACAACTTAACTGTTTTTTGGTCACATTTTCTTTTAAATACCATTTTATTTTCACTTAATTTTCACTTAATTTCACATAAAATATTTCTCAATTTGTATGCATCCTTTATGATTGTCTATTGTTGTGTTTGTTGTCTGTCTGTTGTCATCACTCGTTGTTAAAAAAAAAATCAAGTCTCTCTTGTAAATGAATCCCCGAGGCTCAATAGAAGTAACCTGTATAAATAAAAGGTTGAATGAATGAATGAAAATAGAATCTCATTTTTTAAATTTAAATATATGCATACAGTGGTGCTTGAAAGTTTGTGAACTCTTTATCATTTTCTATATTTCTGCATAAATATGGCCTAAAACATAATCAGATTTTCACAAAAGTCCTAAAAGTAGATAAAGAACCCAGTTAAACAGATGAGACAAAAATATTATACTTGGTAATTTTTTTATTAAGGAAATTGATACAATATTACATACAGTACAGTATACTGTATGTGAGTGGCCAAAGTATGTGAGCCTTTTTTTTTTCAGTATCTGGCTGAAAACAAAGGTCAGTAAATCTATTTTGGTCTCATCCGTCCACAAAACATTCTTCAACAATCTTCTGGCTTGTCCACATGATCTTTAACAAACTGCAGACGAGCAGCAGTGTTCGTTTTGGAGAGCAGTGTCTTTCTCCTTCAAACCTACCGTGCACAACATTGTTGTTCAGTGTTCT
Source organism: Garcialebias charrua (assembly GCA_038048925.1). Lineage (NCBI taxonomy): Eukaryota > Metazoa > Chordata > Actinopteri > Cyprinodontiformes > Rivulidae > Garcialebias > Garcialebias charrua. The sequence goes on from JBBPBX010034547.1 coordinate 29,614, forward strand.
TCTGATGATGGACTCATGAACATTAACATTAATGAGAGAGAGGCCTTCAGTTGTTAGAAGTTATCCTGGGCTCCTTTGTGACCTCACTGACTGTTCCACGCCTTGCTCTTAGTGTCACTGTGGTCTTTGTTGGTCCACCACTCCTGGAGAGGCTAACAGTTTCCTCCATTTGGACACAATCTGTCTGACTGTGGTTTGGTGGAGTCCAAACTCTTTACAGATGGTTTTATAACCTTTTCCAGTCTGAAGAGCATCAACAACTCTTTTTCTGAGGTCTTCAGAAATCTCCTTCGTCCGTGTCATGATCCACTTCCACAAACATGTTGTGAAGAGCAGACTTTAATAGATCCTGTTCTTTAAATCAAACAGGGTGTCCACTCACACCTGATCATCACCCCACTGATTGGAAACCGTTTTCATTCAACGTTTATTTATACAGGCTAGCCTCATTGAGCCACAAGGACTCATTTACAAGAGAGACCAGACAGAATACATAAAGTACAGACAACAATAAACTACAGTAAAAATGGAGTTAAAATAAGACTAGTGTATAAAACAATAAACCAGGGTGCCATGAAACAGGGAGAAATACTACCGGGTAATAACAAGAAAACACAGACTCTAATTTCACCTTCAAATTACAGTAACTGCTAATCGTAGAGGTTCCCATATTTTTACCACTCACAAATATTTGATATTGGATAATTTTCCACAAAAAATAAAAGACCAAGTATAATATTTCTGTCTCATTTGTTTAAATGGGTTCTCTTTATCTACTTTTAGTACATGTGTGAAAATCTGATGATGTTTTAGGTCATATTTATACAGAAATATAAAAAATATATAAAGGTTTCAAAAACTGTCAAGCACTGTAAATTGCCTTCATTTTTTGATCCAGACTGCCTCTATAGTACAACTGACTGTGTTAACCCATAAATGTACCAAATTACGCCTTAAGAGATTCTAATTTATTTTTAAAACTTCATTGTTTTTTTAACCGTGAATTTGATGCAGTGTCTATTTATAATATTTCTAGCAGTAAATATGTCTGCACTTTACGTCCCTTTTTTCATTAACAATAATTTTAGTGCAGAACTGTAGAAGGAAACGTAAAAAGGCACTTGCACTGAAAGACACTTGTGCTTTTTAATCGACTGGACTTTATTTCTTTGAAATGGAAACAGTTACAGTATTTTATCTGGACAGATGAGTTCTGCATGTTTACACAAACCGAGTCCCTCTTTGCTCTAAAAGAGCTCTCTCTGGCTTTTCCCAGCTTCATTGGGTTTGTGAGATTTTGGACTTTGATCAACTTTTTTATTCATACTTAGAAGAACAAATAAGAGGATAGGGCATGACGTACACACAGACATGAACCAATGATGTGATTTATTTTGATGATCATGGTAACAGCAGAATATTATGTTAAACGATCCCCCTTTGGTTCTTCTCCCCAATGGGAATGGGACCCAGAGTGACATGACCTTCCCATTCTGGAACTGAGGAAAGAAAAGGACAGCAGGCTGTAAGGGAGGTGTTGTAAATAGTACACAAATGTTGCAATTTTTTGACTATAAAATATATCATGAAGAAAAAAAAAACTTTATGGGACATACATTCAGGTTGGTATGCACTACGGACTTTCCTTGTAGGATAAGCAGGATAAGCAGGATAAGCAGGGTATTTCCCAGGAGCTGCTGGTGCAGGAGCTGCAGGAGCTGTTGCTCCTGGGCCAACGATGGTTGAGGTACCAGATGCAACTGGTGGGATGGTATAGACCACAAAATTGCTAGACTCACAGGAGGCACAAGCTGCATCAGCTCCACTGACCTCCTTCCATCTGCAAATGGAAATGATAGAATTAAGTAGTTTTCCAGCTCTTTAGTTGTTACTGTTTGCATAGAAATAAGCACATGATCTCACCCGCCGACATAAGAACAAGCTCTGTGATCATCATCAATGCCCTGAGATGTGGATGTGGCTAGCAAGTAGCAGGTAATGTAAATCTGTTTAAACCATAGGTGTTGGGTTATTGTCATTATCAAATACTGACAGCGTGGTTAAAGTTGGGATTGTTTTGTGATGCTTACCACGCCACTAGTAGCACCCTGGAACCTGAAGGCCTCCAGCTGGAACTGAAGCACGTTCTCTGTAGTGCGAGCCATGTACTTTGACTGGGAGCCTGTGATTCTGGCATCAACCAAACACCTTCACGCAGGTAAGATAAACCAAACGAGTTATGGGCTGGCCATACACATTTTCTTTTTTTTTTTTTTTGCAAAAAATAAAAGTGAAAAAGGAAAGAAAGAAAGAAGTTTAAAAAAAATCACCAACAGTTTTCTGTGAACTTGATTGCCAACTTTACCCGTGGTTGTCGATGAAGGCGTAGCTGGGGGTGGAGGCTACGTCAGTTGTAACAGTAGCTACACATCTGTCTATGTAAACACGCAGGGGTACGTGGAAGTACTGCTTGACTGTAGCCTCTATACGTATCAGGTCTCCAAGGAAGTACTGGTGGCTTGGTCTCTCATACAGCCAATCATCTGTACGATGAAATGCAACGTTTTAATGACGTAACATGAACGGAACCCAATTTAACCAGTACGTAAAGCAAAATGATGTTTGTTTTTCTTTCAATTTTTGAGGGGGGTGGGGGGGTGTTCTGAAACAAAAAAGTTATAAATTGTTGAAAAACTGGATTTTTTGCAGATGGAGAGGCACTGGTATTATCTCCAGAAATCATCATGGTGTTGTGTTCGCACCCTGTCAACAGCTGTGCTGAAGACACGGAGGAAGCTACCAAATTAACATGTTTATTTCCTTAGTGGATGAAATAAATTTTACAACTGATGTCCTGATCTGGGTCTTTGTCTTTAGTTTTGTGTTAACGTTTGGGATTTTATATGAGTTTTGGCAGTTTAGGCAGTTCAGTTGACTTTTGTTGTGATTTTTA
>JBBPBX010034548.1:0-32566 GCA_038048925.1 Garcialebias charrua
AGCGTGGTCTGTTGAGTCACCTGTGTAAGTTTGGTTGGAAAATAAGGTGTTAGCCTAGCATGCTAGTTAGCTTAGCATTAGCTTCACCCGTTAGCATGTGAGATAACACCAGAAACTTGTTCAGCGTGGTCTGTTGAGTCACCTGTGTAAGTTTGGTTGGAAAATAAGGTGTTAGCCTAGCATGCTAGTTAGCTTAGCATTAGCTTCACCCGTTAGCATGTGAGATAACACCAGAAACTTGTTCAGCGTGGTCTGTTGAGTCACCTGTGTAAGTTTGGTTGGAAAATAAGGTGTTAGCCTAGCATGCTAGTTAGCTTAGCATTAGCTTCACCCGTTAGCATGTGAGATAACACCAGAAACTTGTTCAGCGTGGTCTGTTGAGTCACCTGTGTAAGTTTGGTTGGAAAATAAGGTGTTAGCCTAGCATGCTAGTTAGCTTAGCATTAGCTTCACCCGTTAGCATGTGAGATAACACCAGAAACTTGTTCAGCGTGGTCTGTTGAGTCACCTGTGTAAGTTTGGTTGGAAAATAAGGTGTTAGCCTAGCATGCTAGTTAGCTTAGCATTAGCATCACCCGTTAGCATGTGAGATAACACCAGAAACTTGTTCAGCGTGGTCTGTTGAGTCACCTGTGTAAGTTTGGTTGGAAAATAAGGTGTTAGCCTTGCATGCTAGTTACTGTTTGTATTCAGGATAGCTGCTAGCGGGCAGTAGCCTGGCAGCCCCCGTCGAAGTTTCTCCAGGAACTTTCTAGTTGGGGGCTGCCAATGCATTGTAAATGCTTGGAAGCAACCTATTGTTCTCCACCCAATAAGGGTTTCTTTATTTATTTTTATTTATTTATTATTCTTCCGTCATCACATTAATGCGGCTCGTACCGTAACGTGCACCCCCACAAAAGTTATATCAAAACGACCGGCCCGACTCCGAGATGTGTGCTATTACTTTTCTAAGCAATCGGAGTTACCATCGCGAAATATTTTGCTAACAAAAATCGTAAATTTCCCATAGGAAATGAATGGGACTTAACTTTTCAAAGAAACTGAGTCACATAGGTCGCCATTTTGGTTCAATATACAAGGCAATATACAAGGCAGGTTCAATACACAAGCTCATTAGGTGAGACGGCCATTTTGAATCAAACTAGCTAATTAGGTGAGTCGGCCATTTTGAATCAAACTAGCTAATTAGGTGAGTCGGCCATTTTGAATCAAACTAGCTAATTAGGTGAGTCGGCCATTTTGAATCAAACTAGCTAATTAGGTGAGTCGGCCATTTTGAATCAAACTAGCTAATTAGGTGAGTCGGCCATTTTGAATCAAACTAGCTAATTAGGTGAGTCGGCCATTTTGAATCAAACTAGCTAATTAGGTGAGTCGGCCATTTTGAATCAAACTAGCTAATTAGGTGAGTCGGCCATTTTGAATCAAACTAGCTAATTAGGTGAGTCGGCCATTTTGAATCAAACTAGCTAATTAGGTGAGTCGGCCATTTTGAATCAAACTAGCTAATTAGGTGAGTCGGCCATTTTGAATCAAACTAGCTAATTAGGTGAGTCGGCCATTTTGAATCAAACTAGCTAATTAGGTGAGTCGGCCATTTTGAATCAAACTAGCTAATTAGGTGAGTCGGCCATTTTGAATCAAACTAGCTAATTAGGTGAGTCGGCCATTTTGAATCAAACTAGCTAATTAGGTGAGTCGGCCATTTTGAATCAAACTAGCTAATTAGGTGAGTCGGCCATTTTGAATCAAACTAGCTAATTAGGTGAGTCGGCCATTTTGAATCAAACTAGCTAATTAGGTGAGTCGGCCATTTTGAATCAAACTAGCTAATTAGGTGAGTCGGCCATTTTGAATCAAACTAGCTAATTAGGTGAGTCGGCCATTTTGAATCAAACTAGCTAATTAGGTGAGTCGGCCATTTTGAATCAAACTAGCTAATTAGGTGAGTCGGCCATTTTGAATCAAACTAGCTAATTAGGTGAGTCGGCCATTTTGAATCAAACTAGCTAATTAGGTGAGTCGGCCATTTTGAATCAAACTAGCTAATTAGGTGAGTCGGCCATTTTGAATCAAACAAGGAAATTAGGTGAAGCGGCCATTTGAACAAGCAAATTAGGTGAAGCGGCCATTTTGATTGAGATATGCAACTTATATTTGGCAAATGGGTAGCTGACAATGATCCCTAACCGATTTCAATTGAAAATCCAATTTCCAAGATGGCCGACAATGCCGAAAAGTCAAAATACTATAAAATGGTCAATTTTAGTGATATTTAGCTGAAACTTGGTATGGTGATAGCTGAGAATGTTTCCTATCAAATGCCATATCAAAATCAAAAATCCAAGATGGCCGCCATAGCTACTTTCAAATGGCTTAAACTCGGCCATCTTTATACATAGAGAGCTGAAATTTGGTGAGGTTGTAGCTGAAGACATCCTCTATCACGTACGGAAACCAAAAATAAAAATCCAAGATGGCCGCCATAGCTACATTCAAATGGCTTTAACTCGGCCATCTTTATACATAGAGAGCTGAAATTTGGTGAGATTGTAGCTGAAGACATCCTCTATCACGTACCAAAACCAAAAATAAAAATCCAAGATGGCCGCCATAGCTAAAAAAGAAAAAATGCCATAACTCGGCCATCTTTATACATAGAGAGCTGAAATTTGGTGATGTTGTAGCTGACGACATTCTCTATCACGTACAAAAAACAAAAATAAAAATCCAAGATGGCCGCCATAGCTAAAAGACAAAAAATGCCATAACTCGGCCATTTTTAGAGCTATTGAGACAAAAGATTGCAACTTAGTAGCTAAGAATGAGCTCTAATAAACTCTGATTGAAAATTAAAAAATCCAAGATGGCCGCCTTATCTAAAAGATAAAAACACCATAATTCGGCCATTTTTAATGCTATTTAGCTGAAATTTGGTGTAATGTTAGCTAAAAGTGAACCCAAACACCTTTTACTATCATTTCAATAATTTAATATAACTCTGTGATGTATGCTATGAACATTTGGAGCCATTTGTATTCAGGATGGCTACTAGCGGGCAGTAGCCTGGCAGCCCCCGTCGAAGTTTCTCCAGGAACTTTCTAGTGTTACTTTTACTCTCCTGTGTTTCAGCTAACTTGCTCTTCTTTCAACTTTAATGCGGCCCGAACCACAAAGTGTACCCCCACAAATGTTATATCAAAACGATCGTCTCGGCCCTGTGATGTGTGCTATTACTTTTATTAGCAATCGGAGTTACCATGGTGACGTATGTTGCTAACAAAGTTGCCATGTTTCCCCCATAGGAAATGAATGAGAGGAAACTCCTCATACTATCTGCTGCTGACAAGTTACATGAAAAAAACAGAAAGTCATTGTTGGATTTGTTTGAAACTCACATAAAGTAATCATGACATAAATGTATAGAACTGATTAACTTTTGGAGCCATTTTGATTCAAGATAGCTACCACAGCTAGCTTAGCAAACACAGCTAGCTCAGTAAACACAAAATCCATTATAACTTGGTCATTTTTTGATATATTAATTTGAAACTTGGTATAGTGGTAGCTTTGGATGATACCAAACTCATAGTATGTTCACATCGAAATTTTTCTATTCGGCAACAGCCTGTACGGCACAGAATAAAAATTCCGGCAACAGCCGGCAGCCCCCGTCGAAGTTTCTTCAGGAACTTTCTAGTGTTACTTTTACTCTCCTGTGTTTCAGCTAACTTGCTCTCCTTTCAACTTTAATGCGGCCCGAACCACAAAGTGTACCCCCACAAATGTTATATCAAAACGATCGTCTCAGCCCTGTGATGTGTGCTATTACTTTTATTAGCAATCGGAGTTACCATGGTGACGTATGTTGCTAACAAAGTTGCCATGTTTCCCCCATAGGAAATGAATGAGAGGAAACTCTTCATACTATCTGCTGCTGACAAGTTACATAAAAAAGTCATTGTTGGATTTGTTTGAAACTCACATAAAGTAATCATGACATAAATGTATAGAACTGATTATTTTTTGGAGCCATTTTGATTCAAGATAGCTACCACAGCTAGCTTAGCAAACATAGCTAGCTCAGTAAACACAAAATCCATTATAACTTGGTCATTTTTTGATATATTAATTTGAAACTTGGTATACTGGTAGATTTAGATGATACCAAACTCATAGTATGTTCACATCGAAATTTTCTATTCGGCAACAGCCTGTATGGCACGGAATAAAAATTCCGGCAACAGCCGGCAGCCCCCGTCGAAGTTTCTCCAGGAACTTTCTAGTTTTTTATTTATTATTCATCCGTCTCCGTTAATGCGGCTCGTACCGTAACGTGCACCCCCACAAAAGTTATATCAAAACGACCGGCCCGACTCCGAGATGTGTGCTATTACTTTTCTAAGCAATCGGAGTTACCATCGCGAAATATTTTGCTAACAAAAATCGTAAATTTCCCATAGGAAATGAATGGGACTTAACTTTTCAAAGAAACTGAGTCACATAGGGCGCCATTTTGGTTCAATATACAAGGCAATATACAAGACAGGTTCAATACACAAGCTAATTAGATGAGGCGGCCATTTTGGATCAAACTAGCTAATTAGTTGAGGTGGCCATTTTGAATCAACCAAGCTCATTAGGTGAGGCGGCCATTTTGAATGAGGGCGCCATCTTGGTTCAATATACAAGGCAATTATACAAGGCAGGTTCAATACACAAGCTAGTTAGGTGAGTCGGCCATTTTGAATCAAACAAGCTAGGTGAGTCGGCCATTTTGAATCAAACAAGCTCATTAGGTGAGTCGGCCATTTTGAATCAACAAGCTAATTAGGTGAGTCGGCCATTTTGAATCAAACTAGCTAATTAGGTGAGTCGGCCATTTTGAATCAAACTAGCTAATTAGGTGAGTCGGCCATTTTGAATCAAACTAGCTAATTAGGTGAGTCGGCCATTTTGAATCAAACTAGCTAATTAGGTGAGTCGGCCATTTTGAATCAAACTAGTTAATTAGGTGAGTCGGCCATTTTGAATCAAACCAGGTAATTAGGTGAGTCGGCCATTTTGAATCAAACCAGCTAATTAGGTGAGTCGGCCATTTTGAATCAAACCAGCTAATTAGGTGAGTCGGCCATTTTGAATCAAACCAGCTAATTAGGTGAGTCGGCCATTTTGAATCAAACCAGCTAATTAGGTGAGTCGGCCATTTTGAATCAAACCAGCTAATTAGGTGAGTCGGCCATTTTGAATCAAACCAGCTAATTAGGTGAGTCGGCCATTTTGAATCAAACCAGCTAATTAGGTGAGTCGGCCATTTTGAATCAAACCAGCTAATTAGGTGAGTCGGCCATTTTGAATCAAACCAGCTAATTAGGTGAGTCGGCCATTTTGAATCAAACCAGCTAATTAGGTGAGTCGGCCATTTTGAATCAAACCAGCTAATTAGGTGAGTCGGCCATTTTGAATCAAACCAGCTAATTAGGTGAGTCGGCCATTTTGAATCAAACCAGCTAATTAGGTGAGTCGGCCATTTTGAATCAAACCAGCTAATTAGGTGAGTCGGCCATTTTGAATCAAACCAACTAATTAGGTGAGTCGGCCATTTTGAATCAAACTAGTTAATTAGGTAAGTCGGCCATTTTGAATCAAACAATCTACTTAGGTGAGTCGGCCATTTTGAATCAAACCAACTAATTAGGTGAGTCGGCCATTTTGAATCAAACTAGCTGATTAGTGAGTCGGCCATTTTGAATCAAAATAGCTAATTAGGTGAGTCGGCCATTTTGAATCAAACTACCTAATTAGGTGAGTCGGCCATTTTGAATCAAACTAGCTGATTAGGTGAGTCGGCCATTTTGAATCAAACAAGCTCATTAGGTGAGGTGGCCATTTTGAATCAAACTAGCTGATTAGGTGAGTCGGCCATTTTGGATCAAACAAGCTCATTTGGTGAGGAGGCCATTTTGAATCAAACATGCTCATTAGGTGAGTCGGCCATTTTGAATCAAACATGCTCATTAGGTGAGTCGACCATTTTGAATCAAACCAGCTAATTAGGTGAGTCGGCCATTTTGAATCAAACAAGCAAATTAGGTGAATCGGCCATTTGAACAAGCAAATTAGGTGAAGCGGCCATTTTGATGGAGATATGGAACTTATATTTGGCAAATGGGTAGCTAACAATGATCCCTAATAAATTTCAATTGAAAATCCAATTTCCAAGATGGCCGACAACGCAAAAAAGTCAAAATACTGTAAAATGGTCAATTTTAGTGATATTGAGCTGAAACTTGGTATGGTGATAGCTGACAATGTTTCCTATCATATTCCATATCAAAATCAAAAATCCAAGATGGCCGCCATAGCTACTTTCAAATGGCTATAACTCGGCCATCTTTATACATAGAGAGCTGAAATTTGGTGAGGGTGTAGCTGAAGACATCCTCTATCACGTACGGAAACCAAAAATAAAAATCCAAGATGGCCGCCATAGCTACATTCAAATGGCTTTAACTCGACCATCTTTATACATAGAGAGCTGAAATTTGGTGAGATTGTAGCTGAAGACATCCTCTATCACGTACCAAAACCAAAAATAAAAATCCAAGATGGCCGCCATAGCTAAGAAGAAAAAATGTCATAACTCGGCCATCTTTATACATAGAGAGCTGAAATTTGGTGATGTTGTAGCTGACGACTAAAGCAGAGTGTTGTGTGGGTTGAGGCACCTTAAGTGCTAGCAGTGATTTAGTTTTGAACTTAAGAGGATTGTGGTTGTGTTTGAGCCTAGAAGGCTTAATTGAATGACACTGAGGCCAGTGTTTGTTCAGCTGTCCTGAAGGAGGACAACTGTGGTCCACTGTGAGAAGGACTGTTATTTGCTTTTTTCTCTTTTTGTCTATTTATTTGTACTTTTGATAGGTGAGGTTTGGTAGCCTAGTTTTCGTATTTATTTCGTATTTTTACTTTTGGTAAGTGAAGGCCTTATTGGTTATAGGTAGATAGTCACCTGGGGAAGCATTACGGCCCTATATTGGGGTTGGGTTTGCCTGGGTGGCGTTTTCTTATGTTTGGCCAGACTCACCTATCCATCTTTCCTTTGTACTTTCTTTCGTTAGTTTTTTTTGGGGGGCGCTGTTCCAGGAGAAGACGCTCCAGGCCTGGTGGGAGAAGCCAGAAGGGACCTCACCAGCTTGGTCGCCCTTAGTTTTAGTTAATAAAATTTCTGTTAAAACTTCTTCTGTGTTCAGTGTCCATGAATATGTTTTGACTGTTTTTCGGTCGTAACAGTAACACAAAATCTTGTATGTCTGAACACGAAACACGTGTCGCTCGTAAGTCCGGATTTTCGGTCGTGAGTTGGAAAATTTATGCTAGTGCTACTACGAACACTCGTTCCCTTTCAGTTCAGTCTCTCGGTGCAACATACTTGCTATGGGAATTGTGTCCCCGCGCGATTACCTGAAGGAATACATTCACGCCTTTTACGGTAGGGAGCGTCACCCCGCGTCAGAGGTACCGCCCTTTAGGTACTTAGGCGACTGACGCCCCTCTATCTTCCTCTTTTTTGCCCTTCACCTCGCAAACACCTGAACTACCTCTCTTTGCGGGACTTCTCTGCTGCTCCATCGCTCAACTTGAGGTGAGCTCGCTCCCTGCATAGAGCGCACAGAGAATTTTTCCCTACGTACTGCTGGACTGGCAAAAGCTAGCCCAGCACATTTCTATAACCTTGAGGTTTTCTTCTCTCCTCTCTCCTATAGGTTGCTTCGCTCGACGGAGTTATAACTGCGTCACAACCGCTGCCTCGTCTAACACTAGCTTAGCGAGCTATCCGTGAAAGCGACACGACGGAGGAGACTCTCGAACAAAGAAGAAAAAGGATTCTGGAAGGTCTCGCTCGCCTTGTCACGGACATGCCTCCAGAGAAAGGGAAGCGAAAGACTAAAGTTCAAAGGAAAGCCAGCGGGACGGCGAGCCCAAACTCGCGCGTCTGTCCCAGCGGCTGTGGATTTTACCTGGCAACGATGGACACCCACGAGGCCTGTCCAGTCTGCCTGGGTATTTTTCACGCAAGACAAGCTCTGGACGCGCCCGACTCTTGCCCACACTGCAGCCAGATGCTGGATGCGGTGCTACGGCAGCACGTGGACCTTGTGGCTAAAGCCATGGGAGGCGCAGCTGGTCCACAGGACCCGGACACCACGGAGACCCTCACTCCGACGCCAGAGCTCGAACACATGGCTCTACACGACAGCACGCGCGTCGAATGGGGCGACAGCCCTGACCCGCTTACCATGGGGGACCTAACAGTCGAGTTCGACACCAGAGGCATGATGAATGAAGACGAGATCTCCATCTCAGCCTCGAGCAAATTTTCAGCGGAGGAACCAGAACTCGAGATTGAGGATCCGGGAGAGCACCTCCCTAGGACCTCAATACCTGCACTCCCTGAAACGGACTTCTCCATCCCGGCTCTGTTCGACCTGTGCCACAGAGCAGCGGACGCGTTGAACATCCCCTGGCCGGAACCCCCACCTCGCCAACAGGTCACGAGGCTGGCGGGGAACTATTTTTATTCAAAGCAACAGGCTGCAACAAGGCAAAGGATGCCCGTGTTCCCAGACTTCCTCACGGAACTGACCCGCACCTGGCCCCAGCCACGAGCGCCCATGCTTCTCCCCCTCTCACAATTCCTCGACGTGGAGGGCATGGATCAGGTGGGAATAGCTAATGCACCTCAGATTGAGGACACGCTAGCATCCCACCTAGCTCCCAGATTGTCAGGAACAAAGCCGACTCTCCCCAACAAAGCTTGCAGAGTCTCAGCGTCACTTCTCGAAAAGTGCTACAGAGGTCAAGGACTCGCGGCGCGCGCGATGAACGCGTCAGCGATGATGCAGGCTTACCTTGCAGAAAAACTCCAACAACTGCAGGAAACCTCGGATAAGCAAGCTGCTGCCGAACTACTGGACGAAGCTCGCAGAGCTACAGACTTTGTCCTTTGTATGATGGGTACAGCTGCTGTGGCTCAGGACAGAGGTATGGCGGAAGTGGTCATCGCGCTCTGCCACCTGTGGATGACGCTGACGGATTTACCAGAAGGACAAAAGGTGCCTTTTCTCCACCACTCGATAGAAGCGGAGGGACTTTTTGGCCAGACTTTGGAGCGAATCCAAACCAAGCTGGACCAAAGGTGCAGGCAGGCTGAAGCTCTCAGGGTGGGTATCCCTTGTCGGAGTTTTGCCCCACCCAGAGAGCCCGCTGGAAGCAGACCTACACAGCCGCGGCACCACTCGACGACGCGTGCACCACCGCAGAAGCGGACAGCATACGAGGAGGAGCCTCGGCAGAGACCCCCGCCGAACCAACCTCGCTCCGAACATGCATGGACTAAAAACAGGTTTGTCCCACGCCAAGCGAGCAGGCACAGGGCCTCCTCGGCGAACCGGGACACTCATCAAAAACGTGCCTGATGAACCAGGTTCACGTTTACTTTTTCGACGACCTCCTGCCCACGTGGTAACAGGAGTGTTCGATCCTTGGTCAGACTTTATTTGTAGCAAAGTACAAAAAGCTGATAATCATGTTGCATGTACAAACCATGTTTTTCCTGCTGGGAGTGACATCAAATCATGTATATTGTTGCACGTAAGCACGAATAAACTCGTGAAACAGCACATCCCTGTTTTATTGAAAAAAAAAACCAACAACACACCAACACAAATGAAGTCAAAAGTACGGGCCTCTGGCCTGTCAGCCGTCATAAAGGGAGGGCAACATCCCCCTCCCTCAAGGCTCATGGGGTGTTAGCCTATTCTATAAGCCCCAGCAGGGTGCCTTTGAACCTGTCTCCAAAAGGCAGACCCAGAGGCGTCTGTGAACAGACCCTACACCTCTCGCTAAAGCAGGTGAAAAAGGGCACGTGTCCCAGCCCCCGCTCCATTAGGAGCAAGGGGCCGGCTAATACACTAGCCAGACAACCACGTGACACGCTCGCACCACAGGAGAACACGTCGGATGCCCCAAAGCAGACACATTTTTCACACCCTCTGAAAAGAGGCTGTGATCACGCTTCTGTGCGTGTAAAAGGATCGGAGTTGAACCAGGTTTTTCCTCCTGATTTTGTAAGGAAACTGGGCTCCTTATCAACAAATTACCTTGAGTCTGCCAGCCACAAAGGATCATCCCCACGTTCACACATTGCTGTTGCTCCTTTATTATTCATGAAGGACACACAAAGCTCGAACAGTGGAAGTGCAGCACGTGATTTCCCTCACAAGGCTGCATCTACTTTGTCCCCACACAGTATCCCACCTGGGGGGACAACAATTAAAGTCAGGAGGTCTGCTCGTTTACAGAAACAGCAGCCCCTCGACCCAACAGAAAAACCTGTTTTGGAGGGAAACAGTAGTTTTCCTACTCCAACTCATTCTAATAAAATTAATAGACTCCATCTGTCTTCGAGGAGACTCGATCAGAGAAGTCTGTTAACACATCAACGTGGAGGCCCACTCCCAGACTTGGTGGACTCTCAAAGTCTCACACAAGGAGTCACAACCCAGCTGTTTAGGCCAGGTTCTGGAATTAATTCCAGCCTGTTAGCCGAAAAACACACACTGATGGCATCGGGTTTGATTGAGAACGTGGTGATAACTATACAAAATGCCCATATACAAAATGCCCATGCCGGGTCAACACAATCTCTATATGCACAGAAATGGCGTATCTTCGAAGTCTGGTGCTCAGAAAGAAATATTATTTCTTATGCTTGGGACCTGGCTCAACTTTTAACCTTCCTTCAGGATTTACTGGAAAAGGGTAATTCCTATTCAATTATTAAGGTGTTCCTTGCAGCTATCTCTGCCTGTCACGAGGGCTAGGGACACAGGACCCCTGGAGCACACCCAATCATAATGAAATATATGAAGGGTGTGCTTCGAACTAGGCCACCCAACAGGACCTTGACCCCTGGTTGGGTTCTTGGTCTGGTCTTGGGGGCTCTTTGCGACCCACCATTCGAGCCTCTCAACGATATTAAGATAAATCTTCTATCTTATAAAACTGCTCTTCTCCTGGCTCTTTGCTCGGCGAAACGCGTGGGTGACCTCCATGCATTATCTGTACACCCAATGTGTACCAGATTCGCCCCTGATGGGTCAAAGGTCACACTAAGGCCTAATCCCGCATATACTCCCAAGGTCCTGACCCTGAACCATAGGAGTCTGGACTTTGATCTCTCCTCCTTTCCACCTGCTCCTGTCCTTACCAAGGAACAGGAAAGGCTACAGGCTCTCTGCCCAGTGAGGGCTTTGCGCACCTACATGCAGAGGACAGCCGAATGGAGGAAAACAACCCAACTGTTTGTCTGCTTTGCCGCACCTGCTACAGGAAAGGCCCTATCAAGACAGCGCCTCTCACATTGGGTGACGGAGGCCATCAAGAGGGCTTACGGTAGCAAGGGTCAACAAGTGCCCCCTGGAGTCCATGCTCACTCAACCAGGGGCTTGGCCACTTCCTGGTCATTGTTCAAGGGCGTGTCAGTTGCAGACATTTGTGCTGCTGCGAACTGGAGCTCTTTAAACACTTTTGCAAAGTACTACAGTTTGGATGTTACTACGTGTGACGTCACTCAGGCTGTTCTTTCTAATACACAATAGAAAGTAGCTTTGAGATGCCTTCTGGTCAATGGCAGACGTTTTCACACTAACAGGCATTTTACTGAGCATTTCAAGGGCGTGAATGAATTACGTTCCCATAGCAAGTATGTTGCACCGAGAGACCGAACTGAAAGGGAACTGAAAGTTATGCACCATAACTCATGTTCCCTGAAGGAAGGGAACAAGGTGCAACATAGCTGGCCCTTTTCAATGCTGAAAGCTCGGTGAAGTGCAAATTTTCGAGGAAGATGGAGGGGCGTCAGTCGCCTAAGTACCTAAAGGGTGGTACCTCTGGCGCGGGTTGATGCCCCCTGCTGTAAAAGGCGTGAATGTATTCCTTCAGGTAATCACGCAGGGGCGCAATTCCCATAGCAAGTATGTTGCACCTCGTTCCCTTCCTTCAGGGAACATGAGTTATGGTGCATAATTTTCAGTTTTTCAACACAAACGTACATACTAGTTCATAAACATGCTCAGAAACTTGTTTACAAACGGTTAGCTAACACACTTTCATCTAAAAACACATACCAGTGCTGTATTTTTTGTATGTTCTGTACAACTTTATTGTTGGCTAGTCAGCTCGTAAGTCCGGAACCTCATCTGTCAATGCGCTTGTAAGTCGGGGAGTACCTGTATATATATTTCTTTTTAGCAAAAACGAAACAAACCGGGTGTGGATCAAAGCACTCAAAGTTCCTACGTAGTTTAAAGTTTCAGTTGAAGGGCAGATACTTTTTTAATTCAGCTCTAGATCTTCAAAGGTATTCAAAAATAAAAAATGGGCACTGCTCAAGTACTGTACTATGTTCAGTTATAGAAACGTTCTTACTATAACAACGTATCTTATAAAAGCTCTAATTCAGAGATCAGAACAACCACTCAGACAACCTCAAGCTACGGATTTATTAAAATTTTAAAGGGAAAAATAATAAGAAATATGTCAATGTTCATTCACTTTGTTCTAGATTCATGGGGACAGGAGATAAAATAAGACAAGAACTTTATTGATCTGCAGGAAGTTGTTGTGCCAGTGTCTCAAACAAGAGAACATACACAAGGAATCACACAAATATAAAAATAACTGAATATAAAAAAATAACACAGAATATAAAAATAACAACAAAGTTCTAGCCAACTCCGCCTTCTGTTCTCTGATTGGTCCGGTCAAAAATCGACCGGAGAAATCGTTGTCTATGGGAGAAATGCCAGACCCTAGTACAAAGCGAAGTGAAGGACAAGGGTCTGGTTTTAAGACATAAGACATAAGAAGGTTTATTGACATTGCATCAATTTTCACCAATACAACGTAAATATGTAGTTACAGTCATCCAGGAGAGAGAATGAGTGCAAAAAAGCTGCAGCTCAACAAAGCACATGACATGTTTATCAACACATGATATGTTTATCAACACATGATATACTTATAGCGCGGCCGCTCATCTGTCCCCAGATGAAGGTCAAAAGCAGGAAAACAGGCAAAGACACGGGGTTTTACAGCATTGATATTAAAAAAAGATGAATCACATTTTGTCTTCAAGACACCGCGTGATCCAGTAAAAACCATATCAAAAAGCACATTTAGTTACAATAACAAATGGAGAGACGGCAGGCAAGGAGATAAGTCTGTGAGTAATTTCAGACAAACACAGAGTTCAGCAGATGTGCAGCTGGGTGTTATCTGAGGCTTCACAGAAATCTCTGGGGGGGGGGGGGCAGCAGGTTTCTTCAGCTCCTCGCTCCCAGGAGAATGGCTTCCGACAGCCTACTTTTCAAGGACATGTACAGAAGCCAGATAATATTCTTGTTTGTTATCCAATAGACCACAGTGTTCTTTTCCACTGCCGCCATCAAGTCTGTGGTGCTGTTTCATGGCCGAAAAAAATCCAAATATGTGGTTCCGCTCCTCTCCGCTCTATGAGCTCCCATCTGTCCCTTGATTGATCCGGGGTGGCTGTAAACAAGTCCCAAAACGCACAGCAGGTCCGCGGTGATCCACCACCGCTCCAAGCGAGCGATTGAGCTCATACAACAGCTGGGATGAGGAGCTCACGGCCCGGTTCAGAGAATTTTGCTGATCAGGCAGTGCCGACAGCGCGCTGATAGCTGCCGAAGCCTCCCTCAGTTTCCAGTAACAAACAACTCCGCTTACGCCAAAAAACAGAGCAGTTGCTACCAATAATCCAATAATCCACAAATCCTCCACGTCCTCGACACTTAAGACGGTCAGACACATGGGCTGCCACTGACCCCACGAGTCCAGCACGTATCCAGCCGCGTGTGTGTCGGAGGGACAGACAGCTTCTCCTGGCACGGTCCGCTTCGTGGAAAAAATCTTATCCATTGAAGAAACAGCCCAATTTATTAATTCCATATTGGTTCGAGTGAGCGCTGAAGGGTCGCAGACGAGACGAAAAGCAAGCAGGGAGTAGGAAAAACTTAGGGAGGGAAGAGCAGAAAGATATGCGACCTGCCTTGCCGACACCAGGCTAACAAAGTTCTAAAGCAGACCAGGTACAGACAGAAACATTAAAATGTTTGTTGTGGTGCAGGATTCATTTTATTGTCCTATGTGTAGAAAGCTGGAGGAGTTGAAAAGTTTGATAGCCACAGGGAGGAAGGACTTCCTTTGGTGTTCTGTGGAGCACCTTGGTGGCAAGACTGAAGGTGCTGCGGTGAGTCCAGTGTGTCATGCAGGGGGTGTGACGTGTTCAGGATCTGGAGCAGTTCTGATAGATACAGAGATTTTGGCTTTTGTATGTGCCAGTAAAGGCACATTACTTTATGCCTGCAGAAACCAAAGCAACAGTGCATCTGTCTTCCTTCATGCTGATTCTGTCACCCTCAAACTTTGATCAAGTGTTGAAATGATCAACAACTAAAATGAAACTTTTTCATTCAACCTTTATTTAGACAAGTTACAGTAATCACAGTGAGCCTCAAGGTCTCATTTACAAGAGAGACGTAGTTTCTTAGAGTGACAGCAGCAATGGATAACAACGATAACAATACAATCATAAAATAGGCATACAAATTTAATACCCTGATGCATGCTCAATAATCCAGGTAGAAAAATCTAAAAAAGCCAAGTCTGGTCCTCTGGACATTCAAAAAACAAAACAAAACAAAACAAAGCAAAAAAATTGTAGAAACGTTTCGTCTTTCCTCTGAAAGACTTCCTCAGTCTGAGAAGCTGTATTCAGCTCAGTCTTATAAATAGCACCCTCTCACAGTAGATGAACCAGTTGGTCACAACCATCAGGGTGCTAACGATCCATCGTTAGGCTGATGGTCCTCCTTGATCATGTGAGCAGCTGGTTTCGGCTGTCATCATCCAACTGGTTCATCCACTGTGAGAGGGTGCTATTTATAATGGCACGTCCCGACCAAACAGCTTTTCAACGGCAAAAAGGCTCGTCACGCACGCAAGTGGACGCACTGGACCCAGTGGTGTCCTGACCTGAACGTGAAATTGCGGCTGCGTTGCGGCGGCGGGGGGGGAGGAGCTTACCGGTCAACCAGTTGAACGGCGTTTGAACGTTTGAACGGCGAAAACGTTCAGCAATGATCAACGCGTGCTTGGAGGCTGAAGCGGGTTCACGTGCACGGAAAACGCTTTTCCAGCACGCTCAACACGCACGTGACGTGACGCCTGATGCCAAGACGTGGCTGGAGGTGCGTCCCCATTGACTTTGCATGTAAACTGGACGCTCCTGCAGTTGAAAACGCGTTTGGTCAGGACGTGGCATAAGAGTGAGCTGAATACAGCTTCTCAGACTGAGGAAGTCTTTCGGATGAAAGACGAAACGTTTCTACAATTTTTTTGCTTTGTTTTGTTTTGTTTTTTGAATGTCCAGAGGACCAGACTTAGCTTTTTTAGACATACAAATTTAAGTTTCTCTCTTCTTTTCTTTTTCTTTTTTTTTTTACAAATCGAAACAAAATAGCAACCAAAAGGACATTCAAGAGGAGTAGCAGCAGAAAACAGTTAGATCAGAAACTGAACAATAACAGAAAAACAAAACAAAAAGTAACAAGAAGCATCTTAATCCACAATGTTAGTTCTCTGTGGTGAAGTGGCATTAATATTTTTAACAAATTTATGAAAGAATATTGACAGAAACAGATTCAAAAACAGGGAAAATTTGTTGTTAAAGCATGGCCTAAAGCTTCTGCTGCTTTGTAATTTTTAAGTTCTTTTGACAGAACTTAAATAAGATGCTGTTATTATCTACTAAAGAAATAAAACAAGTCTAAATGTTTTACTCCAAAAGATGTATACACATTTATGTCTAACTTAACAGAATATTTTGATTTAGTAAACAAGGCACTGAGATTTGTGATATTGAGTTCTAACCTTGTGAAACTGCATTATTGTGATGGATGAAAAAGAACATCTTTGTTTTTATTTTTCACACTCATAATAGCATTGCTGTATTATTGCCATAGAAAACAAGACAGTGTACAAGTTCTCACATCAACAAGTATATCCATACAACAGAGGTATCCCCTTATTTGCTTTAGTAAATTTGATCTTTTACAAACACATTTAGCTTTTCTCTCTAACTTTATCATTACAGCCCAAACCTGCTGGACATATAAGCCATAACTTTAGTGATATTTCTATTCTTAAACTGTGTTGTTCTCAAGCTCAATTGGGAGAAAAGTACAAGAAATCCATATAGTGTATATAATGTTGAAAATTTTTATGTGTATATCAACATAAAACAAAATAAAAGATGTCTGATGCATTTTGTTCTGATAGCTATGAATCAGTGTTTCATTCTTGGGCTGAACCCAGACAGATGTTTTGTTGTGTGCTGTGAGTGTGTTGTAAAATGTGGTCCAGGTACACAGCAAATGGTTAGGTGTGACCAGAACAAAGATCCATTATGTTAGTATGTAAATAGATGTATATTAGGGTCACTGATCAGGGTGAGAGGCTGGTGTTAAGGCCTTGTGATGCTGATGAGGAAGGAAGGCTTGGCAGGACCTGTCTGGTTTTAACTCAATACAGTGTCACATTACAACACAACACAATCATTTACAATCCTGAGTGGATCAGGTAATAACGTCACTTCTAGTTGGACCACAGAGAATCACAAGATGATGGGGATCTCCATTGCTCCAGTAGTTGAACATACAAATCACTCAATGTCGCTGGTCTCTGTCGTCCTGGACACTTTGCTCATTGCATGAGTGGCATTAACACCAAAACCATTTACACCTGAGGCTAAGCTGCTTTAAACTCGCTGCATTCTTCATCTCAAACAGAACTACAAACACAATGGCACCCCCACACAACAGGATCGGCAGCAAAAAGGGCGTTTACACAAAGTTCGTTATTTAGACGCATGAAAACTGAAAGTTATGCACCATAACTCATGTTCCCTGAAGGAAGGGAACGAGGTGCAACATATGCTATGGGAATTGCGCCCCGTGCAATTACCTGAAGGAATACATTCACGCCTTTACGGCAGGGGCGTCAGCGTCGCGCCAGAGGCCCCGCCCTCTGGGTACTTAAGCCGCTGATGCCCATTCATCATTCTCCAAAATGCACTTCACCGAGCTTTCAGCTATTGAAAGGGCCAGATATGTTGCACCTCGTTCCCTTCCTTCAGGGAACATGAGTTATGGTGCATAACTGATCAGTTCCATTTCAGTCATGTCTCTCGGTGGAACATATGCTATGGGAATGTAATTCATTCACGTCCTTGAAATGCTCAGCAAAAATGCATGTGAGAACATCTGCCTTAAAACGACAGGCATTTTCCAGCTGCTTTCTACAAGGTATGTAGAGAGCACAGCCTGAGAAGAAAAAATGCCAAATGTAGAAACATCAGCTTGATGTTACCACTGGGCATATAGATAAAAAACACCAGCTAGAGACAGCATAAGCGTGCTCCACTAGTGCGATTACTCATCATCTCCTTTTTTCTCTGGAAAACCTGAGAAACAGAAGGAAAAGAGCAAGGGACCCATTACACCGCTAGTAATTGGGTGGCAATGTAGAGGTAGAAAACCCAGGTCAAGCACAGGGTAACCTCCCAAGTCCCCAGGGGAAAATTTTTACATATACAAGGGGCACGACAGGCAAGAGGGGAACCCCTCCATTGAACATCTCCTAAGCAAACATAAACACTAAGGGACACCCTTGTGTATGTTGTTGCTGTTTGTTCTGGGATAAAGCAATCAAAGCCTTGGGCCCTCAGCCAGTTCCCTTCAAAGGCCAGGCTGAAAGCCGCCACAACTCCGGACGTGGGTGTAGAAGCTACCCACGTGCCTGAGTCAGCAGGTCCCTGTGAGGAGGCAATTGCCATGGTATCCCTGATAACATTGAGATCAACTCCGGGAACCACAGTTTCTATGGCTATCTGTGGGCTATCAGGATCAGGGAGAGGGCTCCCTGACGTACACGTTCCAGTGTCACCTCGATCAGAGGAACAGGTGGAAAAGCATAGTACAGCACCCCTGCTGGCCAATCATGGGCCAGAGCATCCGTTCCCAACAAGCGAACAAGTCCACCGAGGCTCTCCCAAATCGTGACCAGACATGTTCCACAACCCGTGTGTTCAGGCTCCATTCTGATGCCAGGAGAGACCCTCTTGAGAGGGCATCCGCTCCATAATTTAGTTCACCGGGAACATGAATCGCCCTAAGCGACAAGATTCTCGGAGCATACCACATGAGCATCTTCTGCGTCAGTCCGACGAGGGCCCGGGACCTTGTCCCTCCCTCTCTGTTGATAAAGGACACTGTGGTCCTTTTATCTGATTTCACCAGGACATGCTGCCCTGCAATCAGACCTTTGTTAAAGAAGTATTTTACTGACAGGAATACGGCCAACAATTCCAGGAAGTTGATATGTAATCTCGCTTCCTGTTCATTCCAAAGGCCACGGGCGTTCTGATTTCTGCAGATCGTCCCCCATCCTGTTTTTGAGGCGTCCGTCGTGACGACCACACGAGATGACACCCTACTTAGCGGGACCCCTTCCGTGAAGACAGACAAGTCTCTCCAAGGTCCCAGGGCCCTCAGGCACTCTGAATCTATTCTAACCTTTCCTGCTCGACCAGGCAGGGCGGGTTGTGTCTGTTGGTTTAGCCATACTTGTAGGGCCCGCATTTTCAGCAATGCGCGTGGCACACAGGGTATGGCTGCCGCCAAGAGGCCTAAAAGGCGTTGGCATGTTTTCATGGGGACCCGCTGATCCAGTTTCTTTCCAAGCAATGGCGAATCGAGGAAACTCGTTCCTTTGAGGGCCATGCCCTGTATCGGACGGTGTCGAGCTGTACTCCCAGAAATACGGTAACCCGTGATGGAGTTAGGTCACTCTTTTGTAGGTTTATGACAAAACCAAAATACTCCAGGTGAGAGATCACCCTGTAGGAGTGTGACTGGGCCTGTATTCTGCTTCTAGCCAGAATCAGGAGGTCATCCAGGTAGTTCATAACCCTGAGTCCTTGATTCCTAAGGGGGGTCAGGGCTGCGTCCAGACATTTAGTAAATGTACGAGGAGCCGTCTTTAAACCGAAGGGTAATGCTTTGAATTCATAAGCGTTTCCCTCGAAAGCAAAACGGAGGAATTTTCTGTGTTTCCTCCACACGCCTACATGGAAATAGGCATCTTTCAAATCCACTGTACATGCGTAGTCTCCTGGTCTCACAGACTGGAGAACCTGCCGCAGTGTAAGCATCTTGAACTTAAAAGTTTTTATTCTCTTGTTCAGAGTCCTGAGATCCAGTATCGGTCTCAGGGAATGATCCTTTTTGGGCACCAGGAAGTACTTGCTGTAGTGGCCGGAGCGTAGTTTGCGTTTCGGGACCAAACTTATTACTCCCTTCTGTAGCATCTTCAAAACTTCCTCCCTTAGCACGTGTGCGCGTGTAGGGTTAATTTTTGATTGCAAAGCTTTTTCTCGGCAGCCCCTCACGGAGGGCTTCCGCCTGTTTGCGTCTTTGTTCCAGCCTAGCCTGGATACGTTCCAGGGCTCCCCCGAAGAGTCTCGTCGGCTCGATCGGGATGCTGGAGGAAGGGAGACCTCTGGTTTTCCGGGAGGTCCGTCAAAGTCAACCAAAGATGGCGTTGGGCGACAACTATTTCCGTCATTGCTCTGCCCTGCGTGATGGCTATTGTCCCCATCATGCAGAGCACGAAGTCAGAGGCGTGGCGGGCCTCTTCCATGGCCTCAGTTGCGGCTTGTTCGTTTGTCGTTACCTAGAGATCCTGCAGTTTTTCAGCCAGGTACGCCTGCATCATGGTCGATGCGTTCATCGCACGAGCCGCGAGACCCTGAGCCTTGTAGCACTTTTCAAGTGGTTTCTCCGAAGCGCGGCAGGCCCTACTGGGCAACGCTGGCTTCGCCCCCATAGCTGCAGGGGCCAGATGAGCCGCCAGGGTCTCCTCTATCAGGGGTGTGCTAGCGAGGCCTGCTGTCTCCATTCCAGTGACATCCAGGAGTCGAGATAGTGGCAACGTCATGGGAGCTCCGGGTTCCACCCAGGAGCGTTTGAGCTCCATGAGGAAGTCCGGGAAAATGGGCATTTTTTGCGACGTCGTCGGCTGCTGCTTCGCATAGAAGTAGTTTCCCGCCAGCCTCGTAACCTGTTGGCGAGGCGTGGGGTCTGGCCACGCGACCTGCAGGGCATCCGCTGCCCTATGACACAGGTCGAATAGAGCAGGGACCGACACGTCCGGTTCCGGTAGAATTTGCGCCAGGTTCGGCGAGGAATCCAGTTTCTCCTCTGCAACTGTACTCGGCGTCTTGGTCAGACACTTCGGGCGTTGAGTCCTCGATGGGGACCGAGGAGTCGACACGTTCTCATCCCCGACTTGACCACTACATTCCAGGTCCACGTTCTCGAGCTCCGGCCCGGGAGCGTGCAGCTCTGCGAGGCGTGCGGCCTTCACCATGGATTTAGCCAACGCATCAGCGCAGCGCTTCCTCACTACCGCCGGCATCCAACAGCAGTGGGAGCAGGAGTCGGGGGATTCCAGCGCTTTTCTTGCGTGCAGAATCCCTAGGCAGACAGGACAGGCCTCGTGGGTGTCCGTCGCCGAGAGGGAGTAGCCGCAGCCGCTGGAGCTGGGGCGCGAGCGAGGGCTCGTCGTCCTGCTGGTTTTCTTCTGAGTCTTTGTCCTCCGTTGTCCCTTCTCGGGAGCCATGTACGGAGACGAGAAGCGTCGAGGCTGTTCCTAGTTTCCTTTTGTTCAAAGCCGTCCTCTCCGTCGTCTTTCTTTCGCTGCCTAGCCTGCTAATGGTTAGCAGGGAGTGTTGTGACGCAGTTAGCACCGTCGAGCGAAGCAGCTGCGAAGAGAGAAGAAAACTTCGAGGTAAGTAGAAAAACGCTGGACTAGCTTTCACCAGCCCAGCAGTACGCAGAAAAAATTTCTCTGTACGCTCAGCGTAGGGAGCAAGCTCACCTCTGATCGAGCGATGCGACAACAGAGAAGTCCCACGAAGTTCAGGTGTTAAGCGAGGTGAAGGGCAATAAGAGAATGATGAATGGGCATCAGCGGCTTAAGTACCCAGAGGGCGGGGCCTCTGGCGCGACGCTGACGCCCCTGCCGTAAAGGCGTGAATGTATTCCTTCAGGTAATCGCGCGGGGGCCCAATTCCCATAGCATATGTTGCACCGAGAGACATGACTGAAAGGGAACTGAAATGTTCCAACTTTTGTTTTACTTTTCAGCATTTTAAATATTTGTATATTATTTAAAATAACAACCTTTATTGGGTTTTGTTGGGTTATGCAAATAAATATGTTTAGCTTAAGTGTGTTCTACTGAGAACAACAGCATGAATGGCTGCAGAAGTGAAGGAGTTCCTCGTTAATATTCCTGAACAAGTCTTTCTGCTTCAAGTCTGTGATGAAACAGGCTCATGACCAGAGGATATCAAGAGTACAAATAAGTAGGTGGAAACAAAAAGATGCAGAGTGTTGAGAAGCAGGTGTTGACATGGTGAATAAAATGTAAAATGAGGAAAACAGGCTTTTTGTTGGGACAGTGGCAGGTAACTTGACTTTAAACTGAATAGTGACCTACATTTGTAAACTCAAACAAAATAAAACTAAACAAAGAAACTAAAAATAATCAAGAGCATGAAACCAAAAGCAAAGACATAACGTCAAAGCTACGGATTGTCACTTTCATAATAGAATGGAATAGTTTAACAATTTTTTTTCTCATTTTGAACTTTTTTCAATTAGATTCAGATTATTTATATAGCACCAAGTCACAACAGAAGTCATCTCAAGGTACTGTACATAAACATTCATATACATAAAAGTAAGTTAATAACATTATTTATCTGAGGAGCAGACTGATTTGAGTCTTAACTTCATTGTCGCAGACTCTCATCTTGAGCAAGCTTGAAGGCGACAGTGGAAAGGAAAACCTCATGTGAAAGAAACCTCCAGCAGAACCAGGAACCAGGCTCAGGACAAGTGGCCATTTGCTTCACCTGGCTGGTTTCAGAGGAACAGGAAGGAGGAACAGATACACAATGGAGAATCACATGTTGAGATAGAAATAGTCTCAAATGAAAACTATTCATTTGTAACTATTCATTTTATGAAATGAGGTCAGTTTACCCTCCAGTAGTCTAAGCCTAACAAGCCAACCCTAACTATAGGATTTATCAAAAAGGAAAGTTTTAATCCCAGTCTTAAAACTGGACAATGTGTCAGTCTTATGGACAGAAACTGGACGTTGGTTCCACAACAGAGGAGCCTGATAACTGAAAGATCTTTCTCCCATTCTGCTGTTGGAAACTCTAGAAACCACAAGATAGCCTGCAGTCTGAGAACCAAGTGCTCTGTTGTGAAAATATGGAACAATAAGATCTCAAATATGAGATGGAGCTAAGCTGTTGAGAGCTGTGTGGGTTAGAAGTAAGATTTTGAATTATATTCTGGACTTGACTGGGAGCCAGTGGAGAGAAGCTAAAACTGGAGAGATATGATCTCTCCTACTAACTCCAGTTAAAGCTCTGGCAGCAGCATTTTGGATCAACTGAAGACTTTTTAAAGAAGTACTGTATTTGGACACCCATATAATAAACCATTGCAATAGTTGAGTCTATGACAAATGCACAAACCAGTTTTTCAGCATAATTTTTAGATAAGATGTTTCTAATTTTTGTGATATTACGCAGGTGGAAGAAGACGGTTCTAGTAACGTTTTTAATGTGGGGGATAAAAGACATGTCCTGATCAAAAATAACACCAAGATTTTTAAAAGATGTTTCTAATTTTTGTGATATTACGCAGGTGGAAGAAGACGGTTCTAGTAACGTTTTTAATGTGGGGGATAAAAGACATGTCCTGATCAAAAATAACACCAAGATTTTTAACATTAGAACTGGAGGACAGATTAATGCCATCCAAGGAGGGCGAAAGACTGAAAAATTCATTCCTATGGTGCTCAGGCCCACAAACTAAACCTCAGTCTTGTCTGTGTTCAAAAGCAGAAAATGTAGGGTCATCCAGGTTTTCGTGTTTTTTTGTCTTTCAAGTACAACTTTGTCATTTTTTACATTACACATTTTACATGCCAAAAGTATTTTAAAACTGGGAAATATTTGTTTTGTAACAATTTTGCAGAATTTCAAATGTTTGAATCTCACAAGTTTTTAAGGCCTACATTACTACCGTAATTTCCGCCTGATAGATTGCACCTTTCTCTAGGTCGCTTTGTCCAATTATTGGTAAAAATTTGGAAAAATCCATAAACAGATCACACCTTTATTTATATCGCATATATTATGCGTCACCGCTACGCGACGCGTCAGCGCCTCTTTTGCCCTGCTGAAAATGGCGGCC
The DNA here is from genome assembly GCA_038048925.1 of Garcialebias charrua. Classification (NCBI taxonomy): domain Eukaryota; kingdom Metazoa; phylum Chordata; class Actinopteri; order Cyprinodontiformes; family Rivulidae; genus Garcialebias; species Garcialebias charrua. Next base: position 23,487 of record JBBPBX010034548.1, read on the forward strand.
ACAGAAGCGAGTGAGCACGGAAGGACTTTACAAGATTAACACGGTAAAGACAATTATTTGTTTGCTAAAAATTATAGCTGACATTATAGCACAAGGGTTCCTGAGCTTAACTGTTCCTTAATAAATTCACGAAATGGTCAAATCTGCTGGATTTAAATTGTTTCACTTTGACGTCTTCCAAACGGTCGCGTGCACTGCGAAAATAAATTATAAATAAATCTAATTTTATCTCAAATGTCTCATACAGGTCACAGTTTGTAAATGAAACCCAAATAATTACTTTCTGTAAGCTGAAAGAAAATCCGCCGAGTGGTTTTTGAGCTATTTGGACAAATAATAGCAGGAAAATAACCCGAAGCTAACGCAATACAATTACGTCTATAAAACAACGAATTTTATCTCAAATGTCTCATACAGGTCATAGTTTGTAAATGAAACCCAAATAATTACATTCTGTAAGTTTGAAAAAAAAATCTGTCCTGTGGATCATGTTATTTATCTAAATAGTATCCATTTAGGTAGCTACCGCTAACAACAAACAACATGCTAAAAGATCGATTTTTTAAAATCTCAAACATCTCATAAAGCTAGTCACTTGTAAATGTCCATACAGTGATTACTTTCTGTAAGTTTGATAAAAATCTGTCCTGTGGTTCTTGACTTATCTTGCTAACAAACAAAGCTAACAGTAGTTACCTCCAGAGAAGGAGGCCGGGCAGCAACAGAGTAAGTCCGACCAGAGGAGGCTTTCTTCGGACACATGAGGTGGGAATGGTCGGTGGACTCTCTGGAAGTGTCAGAGCTCCAGAGCAGGAGGCCGGGCTGCGACAGAGTCAGTCCGACCAACGGAGGCTGCCTTCGGACACATGAGGTGGGAACGGTCGGTGGGTGTACCCTAGCGGCCAAAAGTGGTACTGCACCATTTTTTTTTTGCCAAAATGAAAAACGGTCATATCTGAGCCAAAAATTGGTCTAAGAATATGGGGGAAAAAATCCATAAACAGGTCTCACCTCTCTATAGGTCACAGGGCATGCAAATTAGGCAAAAAACTGCGACCTATAGTCCGGAAAATATGGTATATAGGGTCAGTATTACACATTAGCAAGCAGGACTGCTTGGATTAGAAGCTCTTTCATAGAACACAGACCTGTACAAAGCCTAGAAACAAAAATATACTTCAACTACAGCTTGCTGCTAGGCGATGTAAAAGTATCTGTTGTTGTTTAGAGAAACTTTTTTCTCCTCTGTGAGATTATTTATCTCATCCTCTGTACATTAAACCGCAAATGGGAATATAGACTCTACTCACCCAGCAAACACACTTTTTGCCCCGCTCAGGAAGGAGGTTGCAGAGTATTAAGTGTAGAACCACTAGACTGAGGATTAGCTTCTACCCTAAGGATGTTAGACTCATGAATAATCACTGTGAAAAATCACATCATGTTGCTGCTGATCTGTTTCATGTTACTGCCGATCTGTTTCATGTTGCTGTGTTCATTTGTGCTCATCTGCTCACACAGACTCATGTTCGTGCTGCTGTTTCGAGTAATGTTTTATGCTATTAGTGCTTAATGTATTTTAGTTTGTGTTTTTCTTAGGTCATATCTTAGATGTTATTACTGTTTTTATTCAACATTTTATTGTTGGGTATAACTGGGACCCTATGTACATAATTTTGTTCCACCACATGAACCACATGTGGTGTGAACAACGATAAAGAATCTCTGACTCTGACTCTGAAATAAATAAATAAAATTGTTTAATTTTTATGGCCTGGCATTTTTATTGTTTCCTACAAGCCAGTCAGTAGATTATCTAATGAACTCACAAAATCCAGAGTTGAAGATAATGATCTTGTTTTGTTTTTTCCCCCCAGAAATTTAAAATGACTTTATGTATACAGTATATGATTCCTTCAAAAGTTTAGTTTAAAATGGATATATGTCTTACAGTTTACTATAGACAGCACCAAATTAAAACTCAAGTGTATATAAACTGGAATCCAGTTCTGATAAATTCTGGGCTTGCTTACTTTTCAATAAAGTGTCCAGCACAGTCATTTGATGTCAGCTGGAGGTAGACAAATAAATTAAACAGGAAAAAATTCATATATTTTTTTTAAAATCTGTTTTGTATTCCTGATCTGGCACCAGTAATCAAAGTTTAATGAATCTGACTATTTTTGGTGACTGATGTAAAATTTGAGCTAGCTCAGTTTTAATTTGTTGTGTGTTTTTAGGACCTGTACAAGGAAAGTTTGTGGAGGATTTAAATGTATAAACTGTTTGAGTAAAAAAAAGTTTTTACATTTCTTTTTGGCTTTTGATGAGAGACAAAAATATAAAGGCCTCCTGACATTTAGAATAGATTTTAGACAAATTACTTCTTAATATTTTACAGAATACTGTAATTGCTTGATATGAATAAATATACAATAATAATACTTTTTGATTGCACTTGTATTCCAGGACCACAGCATGGAAAGTGCTGAATCTGTGTTCAAATTATATTTCTAAAAGTGTCCATCCAAAACCTCTGATTGAAACTGACAAAAAGCTCTCTTGCTCCATTCATTTTTGTTATGATTGCGGGTGTACCCAACCCAGATGAAAGACCAGGACCGAACAGAGACCAGGGGCCTCATGTATCAACGGTGCGTACGCACAAAAACCTTGCGTACGCCATTTTCCACGCAAAACTCCGTATGTATCAAAACAGAACTGAACGTGGAAATGTGCGCAGCCCCACGGCAACTCCAAGGCTGGCGTACGCACGTTTCTGTGGTTTTGGTTCCATTGGCGACACTTACAGGTGATTCTGAGAAACTGTTCATGATGTGAAAATAATTATTATTCCCACCAAACACACATGATTAACAATTATTACATCCACATGGACGCAATTAGATGAGTGGATACAAAAGCATGCGCAAAATAGTGGCAACAATATTGACAACAATGGCAAGATGGTCTAGTGGCAGGGCTTTTGACTTGGGACCCGAAGGACGCGGGTTCGCGTCCCGGCCACTACCCACCTTGGGGTGTCTATGAGTGCACACCTATTTCTCCAGCTCCCCGGGCGCTTTCGGGCTGCTCACTGCACCACCTGGTAGGTGGTTGGGTTAAATGCAGAGACGAATTTCGTCTGTGTATGGGAAACATACGCAGATGACAGGAAAATACATTATTATTATTATTATTATTAGTTATGAGGTGCGGTTCATTTGAATAAGAAGTTGACCAAGTTATACTAACATGCCTAGATAGGTCACTGGGAAGCGCGTTCGCCTTCCGTCCCAAACCTCATTAGTTCAATTCCCGCATGGTACAACGTTTAAAAAAAAAATTCATTCCAGATTTAAAAAACACAAGAAAACTATTTAAAAAACAACAAGAAATATTCTGCTTCCTTTCATTTCATGTATTGTTTTATTTCTTGTTGGTTTTTTTAAATAGTTTTCTTGTGTTCTTTAAATCTGGAAAGAATTTAAAAAAAAAAACATTCCATGTGGGAATTGAACTCATGAGGTTTGGGACGGAAGGCAAACGCGCTTCCCAGTGACCTATCTAGGCATGTTAGTATAGCTTGGTCAACTTCTCGTTTAAAAGTGGGTGGTTCGTTCGAACCCCCCGAACCCCCCTTGCCTACGCGTGCCAAACAAAACCTTTTTCCGTGCCTCTACCTCACTCAGAAGTGTCTCCAGTTCACAGTCCGTGAAGTTCCTCTTTTTTCCACGTTTCGACATGATTTGCAATAGAGCAATGACGACATTCCTCTGGTGCAGGGCATATTTAAATGAATTTGCATATTTATATGGAGGCGTGTCAAAGGCGGAGTCGGCCACTCTGTCATGTGCGCTCAATTCCACGTTGATTGTGATGTACAAAAGCAATGTGCGTGGATTCCGGCGTACGCACAGTTTGATACATCTGGATTTTTTTGTGCATACGCCGTTTTCTGGATTTGACCGTACGTCACTTTTCAGTAAGAAGTCCACGCAAGTCTTTGTACATGAGGCCCCAGGACTCAGATAATTGCTTACAGTGTTTGTTTACAGTGGTGTGTGTTGTGTTTCGTTTAATACCACCAAGAGAGTCCAGCATGTTGTTTGAACACCAATTTATTCTGCTGTGTCACACCTGACAACAATCAAGTCTTCTTCACGTATATACCTTTGTACACCACCATGTAACCAAGAGTTATACTGACACCAAGTGGCTAAAGTGTTACATCATCATATCATGACATCCTCCTTACACAATATACATTTACAATAATACACACCATATTCATTAACCTTTAAATGTTATATCATCATATCATGACATCCTTTCTCTAAAACATCACAATATACATTCACAATAAGACATATATTCATTAACCTTTAAATCACAAGTTCAGTCTTTGAGGTTTCTTGATCTGTCTTGTTGATCTTCTTAAGACAGGTTCATTAGAAATCTCTGTACTTGAAGAAGATAAAGAAATAGATTTAGATGGAGATGATTTATGACCTTCTCCATCTGTTTCATCTACTCCATCCCCCTTCACCAAAAACAACTGGCTCCTTAACAGTTTTATGTATTTTAAGCAAACTGCGTCTATTACGTCTAATTATTTGTCCTTCCTCATTTTTTACTGTAAAAGATCGAGGAGCAACTTCTTCAAGAACATTAGCTTTGGTCACCCATCTACCAGAATCTTCAATTCTGACTGTGTCATTTCTGTTGAGAAGCGGAAGCTGCTTTGTTGTTTTGTCATACACATGTTTTTGTTTAGCTTTTAAAGATCTTAGCTTTCGATGTAGTTTTGGAATCTTTCTCACTTTAGTGTAACATGGTAATGTAGTTCGCAGTTTTCTATTCATCAACAATTCTCCTGGTGATAATCCACATTCCAGAGGTGACGCTCGATAACTAAGCAAAGCAAGATAAGGATCTGAACCACTGTCAGCAGCTTTCTTCAGTAGTTGTTTGAGAATATGAACGCCTTTTTCAGCCTTCCCATTTGACTGAGGATACAGGGGGCTTGATGTAATGTGTTCAAATCCATAATGATCTACAAACATCTTCCACTCCTTGCTACTGAAACATGGTCCATTATCACTTACAACCACATATGGAATACCATGCCTGGCAAAAATGGATTTCACATGTGTAATCACACCAGTTGATGATGTACTTGACAACAATGCCATCTCAGGAAAGTTAGAATAGTAATCAATGACAACTAAGTAGTCTTTGCCCTGAAGATGAAACAAATCCATTCCCACTTTATGCCATGGTTCCATTGGCATGTCCATAATAATCATAGGTTCTTTAGTTTGCTTATTTCTGTGTTTTTGACATGTTTCACATGATCCTATCATTCTTTCAATGTCTCTATTTATTCCTGGCCAAAACACAGTTTCCCTGGCCCTTCTTTTGCATTTCTCAATACCAAGATGACCTTCATGTATTCTACACAGAATATCTTGCCGTAAATTTTGTGGAATAACAATCCTGTTCTGCTTTAATAAAAGTCCATCCACATGGCTCAATTCACTTCTAATGTGGTAGAATAATGAACTAGATCCTACTGGCCATCCATTCTCCATGTGTTCAACCACACATTGTAACTCTGCATCAGCTGCTGTTTCTGCTACTATCTGTCCAAACTTTGCATTAGATCAGTGCTTCTCAATTATTTTCTGTTAAGCCCCCCCCAGGAAGAAGAATCCGGTCCGCGCCCCCCTACTCTCCGCTGCGACTATAAATACGGTGGCTGTAATGACCTTGCACATACCAAAAGAGGGTTAAAAAGAAAAAGGTTTATTATACGTCCACTGTAGTATAATTTGTATATAAAATTGTGATTCTCAATTCAAGTCCTCAGGCCTCCCTGCTCTGAATGTTTAGATGTGCCTATTCCAGAACAGATGATTCACATGATTGCATGACCTCTTCTGCAGCCACCAACTCCTGCAGAAGCAGGTGTGCAGAGGTAAAGTGGCATATGCAATAAGGCTAGTAAAAAGAATATAAAAAGTTGTGTAAAAGTAGTGCAATTTGTCCTCAGTACTTAAAACCTCTTCTTGGACCTGCTCCCCCAGGTGGGACAGGTCCTGGAAGAGGACCAGATTTAGCTTTTTTTAGGTTATTCTACCTGGATTATTGAGCAGCATGCATCAGGGAGTCTCTGGAAAAGTTCAGAGTTCAGTCACACACTTCTACTGGAGGTGATGTGGTGGATTTCCCTGAAGAACACAAAGAGGTAAAAAAGAAAGAGTTAATAAGATTATAACTTTAAATTAAAAAATTATATAGATGATAATATTAATAAGACAACAATACCTCTTCTTGAACGTTTGTTATGAGGTGGTTAAATCGCTCGGTCATCATCATCATCAGAGCTCCAGGGCTTGTTGACATCAGTTTTATTTTTTTCATAAAGTGATGAACTTTGTTACTTTCAGTTCTGGAGCGGAGCTTCAAAACAGTCTGAAGTGTTGACATGATGGATGTTGTGGCGGAGCTCACGAACTTTAAAGCCTGCACATCAACCCAGAGCTTTAAAACTTCTACAGCTGCGACTGTGATCTGCACCGTTCTGATTTACCTCATGGAAGTTTAAATGCTGCTGTTAGCGGTCTTTGCAACAAGCTGCTTTTCTTGCTTTTAGAAGAGACGTTCACGTTGGGATGAAGTTGTTTCAAGTCCGTTAACAAGACGTGTTGAAAAAAAAAAACGTGTTGCAGCTGCAGATCTCGTTTGTTCTCTCGTGGCGGAGCGCTCCGCGCCTCTGCACGTCCGCACCAGTCTGCGTGACACAACAGCTTTGGACTTGCGCTCGTCTTTTTAAACAAGGAAGCCATAACTTTCCCAAACAAGACAACGCAGCGAGAAGCTAATGCTACGCGTGCTACAGATAATAGCGCCGTGCTGAAACACGCCTAGGAATTTTAGTTCCGCGGCGCAATAAGAAAATTCAAAACTGGGTCACAAGAGCCCGGGCCCCCCCTGGCATCGCGCTGCGCCCCCCCAGGGGGGCGCGCCCCACTATTTGAGAAACGCTGGTCTAAACCGAGACATCAGCCTAAGCTCTCATACCTATAGTGTCCTGCCTATAAACAGGGTAAATGACACAGAAAGGGATTCATTGGAGCTCCCCAAAGAACAAGAACCCCTCTCAATTTCTTCTCAGATCGAACAGGTGGTCGCCCAAGCCGACGCCCTGAAAACTGATGGAGAAAGGGACAGACTACGTCAAGTTCTCTTAAAGTTTGAGAAATCATTTTCAACCGACTCAATGGATTGTGGGTTGACCACGCTCCACTCAGTGAGCATCCCAACCCCGCCCGAAGCTCCACCCACATTTGTCAGACAGTACAAGATTCCTCTGGCAGCACATCAACCTATCAGGGAAATCCTTGATAACCTTCTAAAGAATGGTATCATCAGATACTGTAACAGCACTTACTCTGCGCCTTTGTGGCCAGTGTTAAAACCAAATGGAAAGTGGAGACTCACAATTGATTACAGAAAGCTAAACAAACAAGTCCCCTTATCACGGTGGCCAATGACCCAGCTCCAACAAGAACTGCCCAAGGTCACCAATGGTAAGTACTTCTCGACCCTCGACGTCGCCTCTGGTTTTTGGACCATCCCTGTGCGCGCCGAGGACCAATACAAACTAGCTTTCACCTTTGGTGGCCGACAATACACTTTTACCAGGTGTCCCTTTGGCTACGCTAACTCACCTGCGGAGTTCAACATCTTCTTGAACAAAGCATGTCCAGACGCCCATGAGCGTGGGACACTGATTTACGTGGACGATGTCCTTCTGAGGCAGCCAACACTGGACTCACATTTGGCTGAGATCGACCACGTTCTGAATCAGCTGACAACTGCTGGTGCTAAAATATCACTGTCTAAATGCCAGTGGTGCAGAACCAAGGTGGACTACGTTGGCCTACTCGTAGGTCCAGACGGAGTACAACCACAGTTGACTCGCACCCAAGGCCTTGACAATCTCAAAGTCCCCACCAATCTCAAAGAACTACAAAGTTTTCTTGGCGTGTGTAACTACTCGAACCAGTTCATAGAAAACTATGCAGACCTTGCAAAGCCACTGACTGAACTCCTAAAGAAAGACGTTCCATTTGTCTGGACTGACAAACAGCAGCAGGCAATGGACGCTCTCATAAACAGGATCAAGTCAGCCCCATGTTTAGTCTACCCAGACTACAACAAAGAGTTTTACTTGGAAGTGGGCTTCTCAGCTCATTGTATAAGTGCAGGTCTGTACCAGATACACGACAGAGACAAGCGTGTGGTGGCCTACGCCAGCAAGACGATGGCAGGCCCCGAGTTGAGATTCTCAGACTGTGAGAAAGCTCTACTGACCACAGTGTGGGCAGTAAAACATTTCTCCAGCTACATTGGTGGACAGAAAATAATTGTGGAAACACAACACCAGCCAGTGACTTTTCTTAACAGTGAACGCATCAGAGATGGTGTGGTAACAAACTCACGTGTTGCAACGTGGCTCATGGCGCTTCAAAGTTTTAACCTAGACATACGTTATGGTCAAAACAAGAAGTCACATCTGGGGACGGACTTGGCAATCTGCCAAAAGTGTACACAAGATGTACCAGCCACCCAGCCGCCGGTTGAGGTGAAACCCCCAGTAACTGAAGACCCGAATCACCACTTCTTCGATGACAATATCTGCAAAGATATGACAACATTGTACGTGGATGGATCTTCATTCCTCCGCGACAAAATCTGCAGAGCAGGTGTTGGAGGGGTTCTCCTCCATGACCAAGAGCAGATAACTTTCAGCTACAAATTAGGCTCTCAGACTTCTCAGTACGCTGAGATTGCAGGAATCCTAATAGCTCTCCAGATGGTAGTAGAACACTCCATCAAGACGCTAGTCATCTGCACTGACTCTAACTATGCTCGTTTAAGTTTCGCTTGTCACCTCGCTGTGTGGAAACAGAATGGTTTCCTAACAAGCGACAGGAAAGTGGTCAAACACAAAGAGCTTTTCATAGCGTGTGATCACTTGGTGACATCACACGACTTACAGATCTACTGGA